>JAHBCN010010996.1:0-30075 GCA_019359885.1 Listronotus oregonensis | reverse complement strand
AACTAACCAGAACAAGGTTATAGTTTGGAACTTGTTATTTGTTAATTCTTGTTACTTTTTTCTATAAAAACTTCATTTCTGTTAGAAGGAAAAAACAACCTTCAATAGTAACAATTTATAAGAAAACATCTGGCAACATTGCTTATTCAAGCAGAGACACGTCAAAGAACGGTATCATATCATCTCTTTGTAAGGAAAATAAAGTAATTATTTAATTTTGTGATAATGTGAAAAAAAAATCAAATTTTCCAGGCCCTATGTTTTTCTTATGTAACACCATACATGTGAAAGAAAAAATTATATCAAAATATTGCTGTTTAAAAATGACGTTAAAGTTCAACAAAGCCCTAGTTTATATGTTATGTACTATGTAAATGTAATTAAAAGACACAAAGCATCTTTAATTTTTTTTTGCCCAAAGTGTTTCAAAAATAATGAACTTTCGAATGTATAATCAAAAAATAACAAATTCTGTGGGTGCTTTTCTTTACCAGCACCTTGATTACTTTCTTATTTACAAAGGTACTACTCTAAAATTGAAAGGGTTTTTATAGAAGATATTTGTCCCCTTTAATTAATTTTGTTTTTATTCCAAACCGGAAATTTTTTAAATACCACCTATAGTTTTTCAGTATCGATTTCCTTAAATTTTTTTAACTATGTATTACAATGTGACACTTTTAAAATGGCACCAAAAAGCATTTTTTTAAATAAGCTTCATGATATGTCGCTCGGACCATATGCCAGTCCACGGTAACAGATGTTTTATATTTTGAAAAAATCTGCTGAAGCAACTTGCAGTATTTTGAATAATAGAAAAAAACAGCATTTATTTATTTGTCCATTCTATGAAACAATTATTTTATATTTGTTTTTATTTGTTTTAAATTTGTAATATTTTAATTTATAATTTTTTTTCCTTTTTTTTATTTTTTAAGGTCCAAGTAGAAGAATAACACTAATATCAATTAATAGCAGCTGATGTTATTAAGGAACAAGTTTTATACTGAGAAATTTTTCTACAAATATTATGCAAGAAATCCTGTCTTCCTAAAAATAAGCCCCATATCAGAGTATTAATACTTATTTTTGTATTGACTTTTGAACAAGTGAAATTTTAAACATATCAGTAGATTTTTTTTTTTAACAAGTGTGGAAAATCTGTTTTTTTCGCAGCTGCCTAGTTCCTAGTCCTTTGTGGTTCGGTCAAAGCAGTGGTGTGCGGAAAAAAAAATTCCACAAGCGTTAGGAACAATTATTTTTGTACAACCGTAATGAAAACAAAAATTTAGAAAATAGTTTTTGAACAAAAATAATTTTGTTTAGGTAATTTAAATTTTATTAATATTATAATTAGTAGTAAAATTAAAATTATTTGAACTTAATTTTTTAACAACAATAATTTTATTTTCGTATCTCCTATAGTTTCCGAGATCATAACTGCGAGGGATGATTTTAAATTACCTGTATATTAATTAGTTTATTAATTAAAATGAACTTAAAAGAATGTCGCCTATGTCGCGCCTTTTTTATTTTTACTTTTTGAAATTAAACAGAATATTCAAGAAATAAATATGTTTTACAGTTATGTTTCAGTATTTTGTGTATTTTGTTAAATTTTTTAATTTAACTGTTGGAAGGCAACTTTTGTAGTCAATATGAACCGCTATTTTTAAAAGATGTATATACATTATATATTTTTAAAAACGAAAAGCCGGAAATGGAATTCGACATTCACCAGGAATGTCAAAAATTAAAAAAACAAACGACAACTAACCAAATTCTAACCAAAACTAACAAAATTATTAGTTTTAACCAGAACGCACCAAAGTTGTTAGTTTTGGTTAGTTTTTGTTCAGTTTTTTTTTTAACATTTGATATTCACCAGTGAATGTCGACATTCAACCATTTTCGGACCTTCACAGTAACATATACACAGAATTGGTATAGAAACAATATTTAAATCACATTTTAGACAAAAGAGAATTAAAAAAAGTTTTATTTTAATTTAGTTAATAAAATAAACCTTAATGTAACTTTATACCGTTAAATGTGCCCTAGATAGTATTTTAAAAAGATAATAAAGACTGTTATAATAAACATGTTTACAACAATTCCGTTTGTATTTTTATTTTGATAATTTCTCGAAACCAATAATAGCCAAACAAATTAATCATTTATTAGTATTACAGTTACGAAAATTGCTAAACAATTTTTGTTTAAAGAATACGTAAAGTATTTGTTTTTAATAATTGTTAAACCCAATATTTAAAGAAAAAATTAGTATATTTATTAAATTAGTATATGTACTACTTTTACGTTGTTATACTTCCTGCCTTTTAAGTTAAAATTCTTATTTAAATTATCAATAAAGTCATAGAAGGAAAAATAATACTTTTTAAAAATAAAAAGGTAATTTAAAAAAAAATTTAAAAGCCAAAAACTAACCTAAAATTATTTTAAAAATCTTTTAATATATATGTCGCACTCACATTGCGTAATTCTCCATTTTATGAACTGAATGTCCAGTTCCTGAAGGGGAACCAGATAGTGTAATATTTTATTCCACCATCTGGACAATATTTTTGTCCAGTTCATGAAATGAAAATACCATTTTTCCACTGGTGAAACGAGACTGTATTACAGCATCTGGTCACAAAAATTATCCAGTTCCTGTACTGTATATTTGGCATTTATCTATTTACTGTAATACAATGCAATGATCCTTCATTTTTGGTTAGTTGTGGTTGGTTTTTCCGTGTAATATTGATCAAGAAGCGTATAAAAATAAAGCAAGTATAGGAGGTGATATTTTTGTGTCCAGAATGGTGAATTTTACTATCTGGTTTCACTTCACGAAATGGACAACCAGTTCACGGAATGGACAACTACGCCAAGTGGGTGCGACCTTAAAAACAAAAAAAAAATAGATCTCAATTATTTGTTTCTTTCATACATTTGTTTTTGTTTTGTTTGATTAATTTAGTGTATGTATAAAATTATTATTTCATTTTCAGTTAATTTTACTGTTTTTCAATTTAAATCACAAATTTCTTACATAAATGAAATTAATTCTATGTTTATAAAAAATTAACACAAAATCCTTTTTATAAAAATGTACCGATAAATAAGGCGCCCCATTAAGAAAATATTAATTTTATGTCGAATTTATTTTGTTTCAATTTAAATAATTTTTGTTAATTTTTTATGGGATTATACAGGAATAGTACACAAAATGATCATTTCACATTTTTTAAAATTTTACCACCATTTAAAAAAAATCAAAACGGTTTTTTTTACTGTCTTAAAAATATTGCTTTTGAGCTTTTTTTTTCAGGATCAATTTTTTTGAGCTTTATCTAATATATTTTTCCTAAAAAATTAGTAAAACGGATTTTCCGTAAATAATTTTTGTACTCTGTATGAAAAATATAAAAATGTAATTGGTCTTCAAGAAATTTTGTTAATTTTAACAAGTTCTTTTTATGTTTTGTATTAAAAATGACTCTTTAAAAACGGCACATATCACCAGTTATCTTTAGGAAGGCCGATGAGAGCCAATTCCCTTCCACTCTTTGAAACAAATTAAACACTTCTGGAACATAATTAAATTTTTTATCCATATTATTTTATAAAATTTTTAAATTTACCGGTTGTTGCTCTCTTTCTTTTTGTCGGCCAATATACGCCACGGCATATTACCTAATCTTAATACTGGACAACATGGTCAATATATCAAAAAACTTCTTTGAGTACTCTCTAGATGGGGCCGCTTTTTTTCCTTGTCCTGTGCGTGCAAAAACCAGGGCCCCTACAAACTTGCAGATATTTCAAATATTTATATATACAGGGTGCCACAGATTCGAGTGCATGCATGGGCATCTCGGAAACCGTAACGAAGTGGGTTTAAAATTTTGGCAAAGTTGCGCATTTAGGTCCCTTTAAAACCAATTTAAAAAGGGAAAATTGAGTCTTGGATACCCGGGAAAAAAAAAAAATTTTGCCGATTTTGTTTTTTTTTTTTTCCTTTTTTAAAAAATAGGGAAAAAAAAAGACACCTTTTTTTTAAATTCCGGTTAAAGAATTTCGTTTTCGTTAAAACATCATCAATTTTATTTTTTAAATGCGGCCCCTTTAATGTTTATTGCTTTTTTTTGAGGATTATAATCCCAATTACAATGATGTATAAATTTAATATTTTTCGTTAAATAAACATTTTTTCCATAAGAGACAATGAGTAAGACAAGGAACGCACATCATTTCTTATAGGGGCGTTCCATATTTGTTAATAAAAAAAATTTTAACATTTTGTAATTGAAAAAAGGGGGGTTCAAAAAATTAAATAAAAACCCAGGTCCGTTTTTAAAAAAATAAAGTTGATGATGGTCTAACGAAAACGAAACGCCGCAAAAACTCTCAACACTGTTTTGTAGAGCTTAAGAAGTGGCCATAAGAAAGTGTCTTGGGTTTTTTTTATACCCTTTTAAATTGTCCTGACAACTATTTCACAAAAATTTTATATTTTGTTTTGAATAAGGATTAATTGCTTAAAAAATGAAAATTCGCTTGCATTTTTAAAACGGTGGCAGATGGGTATGGAAAAACGTATGGACATTTTGTAGGTAAATTATTTGTATAAAATACAGTATGTTGTATTAAAAAAAAAGTTTTAATCATTATTTAATATCGGTAAAACTGCATTTTTTTGGGACACCCTTTAGGATATATTGCTATAATAAAATTTTTGGGGATCTTTAAATACATGATTGTCAAACCCTCCCAAAAGGCACGTAAATATAAAACCTTTTTGACATGGTAATGTTCCTTAAAAAAATAGTAATTAATTATTTTCTCAAAAACTGTAAGAAACATGGTATAGAAAGATGTTAACCAGTTTTGCAATTAGACAGGTGTAAAATAGTTGTCTCATTTACAGAGGCCCCCGCTTATTGAAAATGTTAATAAAAATAATGGTTTACCACTTACATATTAAAAATCTATTAAATATACTGCGCAAAAATTGATTAAAATGTCCCACTTATACAGGGGAACGTTACAACAGGTTATCACTTGAAAGCGGTTGGTGGTATATTACTAACTGAAACGTTGTGTATCCATTAACACATAAAGACAATGAAAGTCCAAGATTTTAGTGTTATTGAAACCATAACATTGTCAAACACTTTTAAAGAAAGGTTAATATGGCATTTTAATTTAAAAAAAAAAAAACACCTTTTCAGACTTCCTAAATTTTATGAAAAAATTTAAGGAATTTTAATTTTAATTATTATTTGGGTTTCAGTAATTTTTAAAGATTTCTTTTATCCTGAAAACGGTTATGTTAATTGTTGTTTAATTATTCTTTAGGTTGGTTTGGGCAATTTATAAGTTTATAAAGTTTAATCAATTCAGTGTACGCACAGAATCTGGGACCAGGACAGAAGGTCCACAACAACATATCCATAACAAATATATTTATTTCTTTTTAAATTATATTTGTTCCATATGTCAATTCCAGTAGAGCCAAATTCCTTTCTGAAAATGGTGCATACATGACAATTAATTGCGGTTAGTCCGTGTGGATTAATTGGAAAATTTAAACAAATTAAATTAATCTTATTTTATTTAGTTCTTACCCTTATAAAATAAATCAGAAAATAATGGGTAAAAAATGTACTTTAAAAGTAGCTACAGCTACTATCATCACAATATAATTAAATTCCATAAAGTCTTTAAACCTTTTAAAGTTCCTTACAAATTAAAAGAGGAGGAACAATACACTCACACTGCAAATTTCTATCTTTTCCATATTTGTTGATTTTCCTTCTCAACCCTTCTCCAAGTTTAAGTTTTTTCTCACCATAAGAACATTCCAAATTCGATCCTTGCTCAGCATTGGGATTCACTAACTTTATTGTATCCGATGCTTCTGGACAAACAAAATGATCTGGACAACAATAAACTTGATCAGAATGATATGTAAAATAAGCCGGTGCACAATTTTGGCTTAACTTCGAGCTGTAGTGTATTTGTGCTGCACAATTGTATCTTCTGCATGTTTTTTCATCATATTCACCTGTAAAATTTTCATGGCATACGCATGTTAAACAAGTATTTTTTGGGTAGAATTCTTGGCCTAATTCGTAGGATTCTCCATCAACTTCGCATTTTCTTGTAGCTGTCGAATTGCATATTTTTCCAGTAGAACAGCACTTGCCCAATGTATACTCGTTGTAACAACCAGGTTCATTATTGGGGCCGAGATATTCTGGACAGTCTAGTTCGGCACATACAAAAGAATTAAAACCTTCACATAGGCAGCCAATAGAGCATGCTGAATACGTCAAATTAGAGCCAATTTCTTCGTTTACTCTATAATTTTTGCCTTTAAAGCGACATCCACTTTTTGGCTGGCTTAAATCACAATCGTATCTAGTTGGACAATTTTTTCCTTCTACTTTTACGGGTTTGCAGGCGATATCTTCATAGAGTAGCACTCCATAAGTGTCACAATTTTCGGCTTTTCCAAACCTTTTTAAACAAACTATTAGCACAAACATAACTAAACCACTTTTTAAACCCCGCATTTTTATTTAAATACACTCTTAGACCGTTAAACAAACAAACTAGCAATAATATATAAAAGTTATGATGATCTTTATAAGCAAAAGAAATTAATACCAGCCCGCATTAAGTATGTTATACACGTAGCTACAGTAAATAGTAGTTTTTTTAGAACCTTCAATAAAATTACTCAATTTATCTCTTATTTATGATAATGAAGTAGTTTCTATAATGGTTAGGTGAATAAATTATTTTTAAGGTTGGATTTTTAACCTTAAAGGTAAATGTAAAGTGCTAAGGGGGTGTTCACTAATTAAGTTAGTCGATTTTGGTAATTTTTTGACCACCCTTCCCCCTTGGTGAGATGTCGTGAGATTTGGCAGAACTCGCTTCCCCCTCCCTAATCTTACTGGGACACACAAAAAAAAGTTCTGAACCAGATATGTGAAGTACCTTCCGGTATGTTTTTCGATGCGCTAAAAACGATTCCGAAGTCAGAATTTACCCATCACCCTTAGATTTTGCCCCAGCAACCCCCCACCCCAGCACCCCCCGAAGGGTCAAAATTTTATTCATTTGGAAAAGATATAATAAATATCTAACAATACGTTTTTTGATGTAGGAATATGAAGTTAGAATTTACTCATAACCCTTGAATTTAACCCTAGCAACCTCTAGCATCACCCAGGAACCACCCTAAGGGCAAAAATTTTATTTTTTTAGAAGAATTAAAATAAATATCTATTACGTTTTTTGTGTGCTAAAAATGAACATAAAGTCAGAATTTATCCATCACCCTTACATTTTGTGAGCAACCCCCAGCAACTCCCCCTCCTTAATGGGTAAAACTTTATTTACTTAGAATGGTGTAATAAATATAGGACAATACGTTGTTTGGTGTACTGAAAACGTTAGATATTTATTTTATTCTTTAAATAAAATAAAATTTTAGCCCTTGGATGGGTTGGCTCTGGGATGCTGGGGGTTGCGGTTGGGGATTGCTAGGGTTAAATTCAAGGGTTATGGGTAAATCCCTTCATATTTCTGTTTTTTACACCAAAAAACGTATTGTTAGATATTTATTATATCTTTTCCAAATGAATAAAATTTTGACTCTTGGGGGGGGGGGCTGGGGGGTTACTGGGGCAAAATGTAAGGGTGTTGGGTAAATTTTAAGTTTATGTTTATTTTTAGCACACCAAAAAACGTATTGTCAGATATTTCTTTTAATTCTTCCAATAAAATACAATTTTTGACCTAAGGTGGTTTCTGGGTGATGCTGGTGATGCTAGGGGTTGCTGGGTATTGCTAAGTTAAATTCAAATGTTATGGGTAAATTCTAACTTCATGTTCGTTTTAACTACACCAAAAACTGTATTGTCTCATATTTTTGTTATATCTTTTCCAAATGAATAAAATTTTGACTCTTCGGGGGGGTGCTGGGGGGTTGCTGGGGCAAAATCTAAGGGTGATGAGTAAATTCTAACTTCATATTCGTTTTTAACATGCCAAAAAACGTATTGTCAGTCAGATATTTATTATATCTTTTTCAAATGAATAAAATTTTGACCCTTCGGGGGGGTGCTGAGGGGTTGATGGGGCAAAATCTAAGGGTGATGGGTAAATCCTAACTTCGGATTCGTTTTTAGCGCACCGAAAAACATACCGGAAGGTACTTCACATATCTGGTTCAGAACTTTTTTGTGTGCCTTTGTAATTAAAACTCTTAAGAATGTAGTCTAAAATCACAGTTAGAAAATATCATTGTATAAGATTAGTTTTTGTATTAGCTTATGTAAAATTACCTACAATTTAGTGAAGACACATGTTTTACTTATTCTATTCCAAATTTCTCGAAATTTTACAATGTTTCCTGCGGAATAAAAATCCGTGATATTTTCCGAGTCCATTGTGGAAAATTTCTTAAACCCAGAAAACTAAAAGACGTATTTAATCTGTTACAAAACATTAATCGAGAGGCAGTGCTTGATTTTAATTTTGTTAATGTGGTGGAAATTTTCTGTTAAATACTGACTTATTTTTTGTTTAATATAAGAGCAGTGTCCATATCGACACCTGAAAGAAAGTAACATAACTCAAAAACCTTAGTTTTGAAAAAATAGTCAACAAAACAAAACCTAAGATTTTTAGGTATTCCTACGTAATCAGTAATTAAATCTTTAAAGTTTAATAATTCGTTTACTAAATTTAAATCGGACAATTTTACAGTTCATACGTTGAGTTTGCAAAAAGATTTGGCAAAACATTTAATCAGCAATTTTGAAAAAACTACCAGTTAGACTGCTTCTCCTTAAGCCTTTTAAATAACATATTATAAACAATAATTTTCCAGAAGATCAATTTTTCAACTCTTAAGGGTCCGAGTTATGAGCTTTTCAAAAAATGACGTTTTAGCAGTTTTTCCGATTTTCTCCTCTAAAGCTGCACAAAAAACCATTTCGTTTTTCGATTCTTTATTAATAGTCTAGGAGGAATCGGCCATGAGTACCGAAAACTATACTACTTATTTTTTATACGATTCTCCTTAAATTGCCCTACTGATGATATAAATGCATGTTGCCTGGGCGCCACCTGGTGCCCTATTGCTTAAACCGAAATTGTTTAAACAATTGCAAGGAAGTGTTATTTTTTAACCGAACAATTTTTTTTCATATTTTCTATTGACATACAAATAAAAAAGGTTTCATGACTTTTTACGATAAAGTTAATATTTTTGGAGATATGAATTTTTAAAAGTTCGAAAAATCTCAAATTTGGGTACTTTTGAGCCATGAAAAATATATATTAAAAAAGACATTAAACATAAAAAATATATTTTTTTATTCTTGATACAATGGTTAATAATATTCTTAATTTAAATTTGAATTTTTATTATTGTATATACAGGTGTTATAATTGTTTATTAAGCGCGCTCACAAGTATGCGTCCTTTAAAGGGATGCGGATATTTTTTTGAATTTTGGGCAATAAAATCTAAATTATTTTTTTGGGTCATCAGCCCCAAAAAACTGGATTTGGCCGTCACAGGGAATTTGAAATTTAATTTACCTGACTGCCCTATAAAATATAATTTAAAGTCCTAACAAAGTTTTAGGTTTTAAGTCTGTTACTTTAAAACTTGTTTTTTAATCCCCCAGACATTAAAATCCCAGGATTTTTTTTTTCGTGACAAAATTTGGCAGCCATGGGCCGTTTGGGGATAGTGCCATCTTGTAGTAACACCTTTACAAGAAAGCATTTGTTCCCATGCTAAAGAAATAATCGAAAATGTATACCAGTCTTTGTTATCAGGAGATTTTATTTTTGACGATGCTGTAGCCGAGACGGGGCTTTGCCAAAAACATCTTTGTCTACATTTGGGGGAAAATAATACGAAAACCCATAACTTCCGGAAAAAAGGGAAGGGACCCTTTTTTTAAAATGTGGGATGAAAGGATTTGGATCTATTAAAAAAAAAAATTTAAAAAAAGTATAAGGAAAAAAACCTATTTTTTTCCTAAGAAAAGACTTTAAAGACGAAACAAATATTTTTGTAGCGTATCTAGCTCAAGGAATTTTTTTATTTAAAAATGGGTTTTAAGTATAAGACAATTAATAAACGTCAAGCAATAATGGAATCTCAACGTTTACAGGAATGGCGTTATCGATTTTTAATTGCTATAAGACAATGTAGGGATCAAAATCGACAAATAATTTCCTGACGAAACGGGGTTTCGACACTCATGATACTGCACAAAAAGGTTGGAGTGACTCAAGAAATTGTAACACCAAAGCACAAATAAAGGCAAGAGGATAACAATAATCATGCAGGCTCAGAAAATGGCTTCGTTTCGAACTTTGCGGCTGTCAGCTAAAAATATAGCAGATTCTTCTGGGATTACCACCAAGACACTGACGCACAACTGTTTGAGAATTGGTTTGAGTACCGGCATTTTAAAAAATATTCCTAAAAATAGTGTTATTATTATGGATAATGCTAGTTATCACAGTCGTCAAGTACTCAAGTTGCCTAGTTCCAATAGTACTAAAGCAAAATTAAAAATTTTATGTTAGATAAAATATATTTTTGGGAAGAGTTTTAACACAAAGCGAGACCTCTTAGAAGTATTAAAAGCTTTTAAAATAAATAAAGAATATGTGTTTTCATAAACTGCAAGGAAAAAATGGAAAACAGTGTTGCGTCTACCTCCGTATTATTGTGTTTTCAACCCGATTGAACATATATGGCATAATTAAAATCGAACGTTAGAAGAAATAATACTTCCCCAACATTAAATACATTGTAGTGGAATTTAAAAGGAGTAATGATATTACTGTATAGTTAGAAAAATTTTATACAGCATGTTATAAAGGTGGGAAAATTTTACGTGTCTATAAAATACTAATGTTCAGTCTTTAAATAATAAATTTAGACAATGATAGTGATAGTGAAACCGAACTTAATTTAAGTAAGTTAGAATAAATTAGCAAATTTTTGTATTTTATATTATGTTCCTATTCTAATATTAGTTTTATTTTGTGTCTAGCTTTAAATTTTTTAAACTCGTTTTTCGGTACTTATTAACCCTTTCCAATAAAATATTATTCTTTATTCAATTAGTAATTCATTTAAAATTCTATTTAATCTCATTCTCAAGCCGACCCTATCCCTTTTGGCCCCTTAATAAGGTCGGACCCCAATGGGGCTTTTAATGCTATGATTTATTTATGGTGGCAAAAGCCAACGGTATTTCTTTAATTTTACTTACCTTTAATTTCGCCGTCTCTCTGACTCACGCTGCATCAGCCTCTCTGTGTCCTAAATCATTATTTATCCTTTATCTTAAAAACTAGTAACTTTATCAAAGTTGTTAAAGAAAGCAATCTTATTAATAATTTAATTATCTAAAATTTGTATTTTTAAGTTTTTCTCCAGAAATTAATTTTACAAAAGTTATTGGAGCTTTATTTTACTTGTAAGCGCGCTTAATAAACAATCAAAAAACCTGTATAAACAATTTTTTTTTAAATCTCAATTGAGGATATTATTAACTTTTGTATAAAGAATAAAAAATATTTTTTTTTATGTTCTATTTTCATCTAAATATATTTTTCATGGGTCACAAGTACCCCAATTTGAAATTTTTCGAACTTTTAAAAATTCATACCTCCAAAAATATTAACTTTATATTAAAAAGTCATAAAACCTTTTTTTTTGTATATCAATAAAGAATATAAAAACAAATTGTCCGGTTAAAAAATAACAATTCCTTGCCATTAATAATAATAATAAAGACTTTATTGTAAAAAACTAGTTTTACAAAAGGCGAAGGGTTGAGGATAACCTCCTAACTTAACCTAATGAAAGAAAAACAAAAACAATTTTGGTTTAAACAATATGGCACCAGGTGGCGCCATGGCAATATGCATTTATATCATTAGTAGGGCAATTTAAAAAGGATCGTATAAAAAAATTGAGATGGAATAGTTTTCGGTCCTCAAGCGCCGATTTCTCCTAGACTATAAAGTCCTTTTGACAGCATGACTTAAATTAAAATTTTTCATTTTAAATTAAAAAAAAAATCTATTTTTTTTTTTAGTTTGTTTGTACATAGAAAACAGACAAAAGCTAACTTTTCGTATTAGATTTTAGTTATTATGTTCTTTGTACCATTTTTTAAAAGATTATATTGTAGGTATGCTGTAAAATTTTTGGTTCCAAATATCTTGAATTCCCTGTGAATTAATTGAAAAAAATCATTTTACGATAAGGTTTTTATTTTTTATTTGACACTGTAATAAAATGGGTCAAAAACAATGTGTATAATAAATATAGATTAAAAGAAGTTACCGCTGTAAAAATGTAATCAAATTCTACAGAGTTTTAAAATCTTTTAAAGTTCTTTACAAGTTAAAAGAGGGGGAACGATACACTCACACTGCAAATGTCTATCTCCATATTTGTTTATTTTCCTTTCGAACCCTTCTCCAAGTTTAAGTATTTTCTCACCATAAGAACATTTTAAATTAGAATCTTGATCAGCATTGGAATTTACTACCTTTATTATGTCCGACGATTCTGGACAAACAAAATGATCTGGACAACAATACACCTGGTCAGAATGGTATCTGAAATAAGCGGGAGCACAATTTTGAGTTAATTCCGAGCTGTAGTTTATTTGTGCTGCACAATTTCTTCTAATGCATGTTTTTTCGTCATATTCACCCGTAAAATCTTCATGACATACGCATGATAGACAAGTATTCTGCGGGTAGAATCTTTGACCTATTTCGTAAGTTTTACCATCAACTTCGCATTTTTTAGTTCCTGTCGAGTTGCATATTTGTCCAGTTGAACAGCACTTACCCAGTGTATATGTATTGTAACAACCAGGAAGAGTATTATGGCCGAAATATTCTGGGCAATCCAGTATGGCACATATAAAAGAATTAAATCCTCGACATCGGCATCCAATAGTACATGCGGAATACGTCAAATCAGACCCAATTTCCGTGCTTACTCCATAATTTTTGCCTTTAAAACGACATCCACTTTTTGGCTGGCTGAAGTCACAATCGTATTTCGTTGGACAATTTTTTCCTTCTGTTTTTACTGGTTTGCACGCGATGTCTTCGTAAAGTAGCACTCCATAAGTGTCACAATTTTCAGCATGACCGAAACTTTTTAGACTAGCTATCAGCACAAAGAGAACTGAACCACTTTTAAGAACTTGCATATTTCTTTCAATATACTTTTAAACCACTAGACAAACAAACTATCAATTCCATATAAAGATTATGATGATGGCCTTTATAAGCAAAAGAAATTAATGCCAGCACATATAAAGTATCTTTATTTCTGTTATACACGTATAATAAATGATAGTCCTTTCTTCAAGCACGAACAGTCAATTAAATACAATTAATTAGGTATATTAAAGATTACTTATTTTATTTTTATATATTATGGACAAGAAAAATAATAATCGTTTTAGGGTCGGATTTGTAACTTACAGTTAAATACGGAAAGCTAAAAATATATAATATGTCTCAAAGTACATCGTTATGGCTTTTGACGGACCATACCCCAATAAACCTTTAACGATTATATTACCTATTGTTACTGGGTAGACTCATTTGTTCATAAGGGCAGGGGTGAGCCAGGTGTTTCTTGAGTATTAACCATTAGGCATATAAATATTTTGGCTAATATTTTAGTGGCATAGTTGAATAACCGTTTTTACTGTGCGTTTCGAAAAAGTTGTTTTACGAGAATATAACTATGTCGCGTCGAAATCATTTGTCATTAGATGCAAAACAGGTTGTGAAAAATGTGTAAGAAACTTTAATCAGTAGAGGTCTAATTAAACAAGAAGCTTTAAAAGAAACCTGTCTACTTATAAAAACTCTAATATCATCGATAAGGGATATTATTATAAGTGAAGAATTGAACAAAAGAAAAAAACGTAGTGATTTTCAATCTCACCGTATAGACATTAGTGATCAGGACCTAACAAGAAGGAAAATATATTGTCTTTATAAAAGCGGAGTTATTTCTACTTTGGATAAACTAAAAAAGAAGATATACGAAGACGAAACCAATATAAATATTAGCCGTGCCACCCTCCATAGAGTTTTTTGTAAAATGGGATTTAAATACCGCAAAATAGACAAAAGACAAGTAGTAATGGAATCGCACAGATTACGCACTTGGAGATTTAATTGCCTTCAAGAAATTAAAATACTGACTTATTTTTTGTTTAATATAAGAGCAGTGTCCATATCGACACCCTGAAAAAAAAGTAACATAACTCAAAAACCTTAGTTTTGAAAAAATAGTCAACAAAACAAAACCTAAGATTTTTAGGGTGTTACTACGTAATCAGTAATTAAATCTTTAAAGTTTAATAATTCGTTTACTAAATTTAAATCGGACAATTACAGTTCATACGTTGAGTTGTGCAAAAAGATTTGGCAAAACATTTAATCAGCAATTTTGAAAAAACTACCAGTTAGACTGCTTCTGCCTTAAGCCTTTTTAAATAACATATTATAAACAATAATTTTCCAGAAGATCAACTTTTCAACTCTTAAAGGGTCCGAGTTATGAGCTTTTCAAAAAATGACGTTTTAGCAGTTTTTCCGATTTTCTCCTCTAAAGCTGCACAAAAAACCATTTCGTTTTTCGATTCTTTATTAATAGTCTAGGAGGAATCGGCCATGAGTACCGAAAACTATACTACTTATTTTTTTTATACGATTCTCCCTAAATTGCCCTACTGATGATATAAATGCATGTTGCCTGGGCGCCACCTGGTGCCCTATTGCTTAAACCGAAATTGTTTAAACAATTGCAAGGAACTGTTATTTTTTAACCGAACAATTTTTTTTGATATTTTATATTGACATACAAATAAAAAAGGTTTCATGCCTTTTTACGATAAAGTTAATATTTTTGGAGATATGAATTTTTAAAAGTTCGAAAAATCTCAAATTTGGGTACTTTTGAGCCATGAAAAATATATATTAAAAAAGACATTAAACATAAAAAATATATTTTTGTATTCTTGATACAATGGTTAATAATATTCTTAATTTAAATTTGAATTTTTATTATTGTATATACAGGTTTTATAATTGTTTATTAAGCGCGCTCACAAGTATGCCTCCTTTACCTTTAAGTATCGCCGTCTCTCTGACTCATACGCTGCATCAGCCTCTCTGTGTTCTCAATCATTATTTATCCTTTATCTTAAAAACTAGTAACTTTAAACTTTACAATAGGGGGACATGAACCTATAGAAGAAACATATCGCAACCCTCGAAAAACGGACTGGGAATCCTTTAAGGCAGACCTGGAATCTACACTAAGAGGGACAAAGCGAAAAATAAACAATACACACGACGTGGAAATAATGACGGATCAAATACAGGAAGCCATTATTTCTGCGTACAATGAGAACTGCCCGCTGGTGATAAGAAAGTACTCGAGAAATGTGCCCTGGTGGAACGAGGAACTCACCAAACTGAAAAAGAGGGCAAGGAGAGAATACAACAGGGCAACATCGGATAGAGAATCATACAAGAAGGCCCTTACTGAATATAACAAAGCATTGAGGAAAGCTAAGAGAGATTCATGGAGAAGGCACTGTGAGAAAATCGAAGGAACTCATGAGGCCGCCAGACTCGATAAGATTCTTTCAAAAGAACCTCAATCAAGTTATTGGAGCTTTATTTTACTTGTAAGCGCTCCTAATAAACAATTAAAAAAACCTGTATAAACAATTTTTTTTAAATCTCAATTAAGGATATTATTAACATTTGTATAAAAAATAAAAAATGTTTTTTGTATGTTCTATTTTTTTCTAATATATATTTTTCATGGGTCACAAGTACCCCAATTTGAAATTTTTCGAACTTTTAAAAATTCATACCTCCAAAAATATTAACTTTATATTAAAAAGTCATAGAACCTTTTTTATTTGTATATCAATAAAGAATATAAAAACAAATTGTCCGGTTAAAAATAACAATTCCTTGCCATTAATAATAATAATAAAGACTTTATTGTAAAAAACTAGTTTTACAAAAGGCGAAGTTGAGGATAACCTCCTATCTTAACCTAATGAAAGAAAAAACAAAAACAATTTTGGTTTAAACAATATGGCACCAGGTGGCGCCATGGCAATATGCATTTATATCATTAGTAGGGCAATTTAAAAAGGATCGTATAAAAAAATTAGATGGAATAGTTTTCGGTACCCATGTACCGATTTCTCCTAGACTATAAAGTCCTTTTGACAGCATGACTTAAATTAAAATGTTTCATTTTAAATTAAAAAAAAATCTATATTTTTTTAGTTGTTTGTACATAGAAAACAGAGAAAAGCTAACTTTTCTTATTAGATTTTAGTTATTATGTTCTTTGTACCCTTTTTTTAAAGATGATACTGTGGGTATGCTGTAAAATATTTGGTTCCAAACATCTTGAATTCCTGTGAATTAATTGAAAAAAATCATTTTACGATAAGGTTTTTATTTTTTATTTGACACTCTAATAAAATGGGTCAAAAACATTGTGTATAATAAATATAGATTAAAATCAAATTCTACAGGGTTTTTAAATCTTTTAAAGTTCTTTACAAGTTAAAAGAGGGGGAACGATACACTCACACTGCAAATGTCTATCTCCATATTTGTTTATTTTCCTTTCGAACCCTTCTCCAAGTTTAAGTGTTTTCTCGCCATAAGAACATTTCAAATTAGAATCTTGATCAGCATTGGAATTTACTACCTTTATTATGTCCGACGATTCTGGACAAACAAAATGATCTGGACAACAATACACCTGGTCAGAATGGTATCTGAAATAAGCGGGAGCACAATTTTGACTTAATTCCGAGCTGTAGTTTATTTGTGCTGCACAATTTATCCTAATGCATGTTTTTTCGTCATATTCACCCGTAAAATCTTCATGACACACGCATGATAGACAAGTATTCTGCGGGTAGAATCTTTGACCTATTTCGTAAGTTTTACCATCAACTTCGCATTTTTTAGTTCCTGTCGAGTTGCATATTTGTCCAGTTGAACAGCACTTACCCAGTGTATATGTATTGTAACTGTAACAACCAGGAAGAGTATTATGGCCGAAATATTCTGGGCAATCCAGTATGGCACATATAAAAGAATTAAATCCTCGACATCGGCATCCAATAGTACATGCGGAATACGTCAAATCAGACCCAATTTCCGTGCTTACTCCATAATTTTTGCCTTTAAAACGACATCCACTTTTTGGCTGGCTGAAGTCACAATCGTATTTCGTTGGACAATTTTTTCCTTCTGTTTTTACTGGTTTGCACGCGATGTCTTCGTAAAGTAGCACTCCATAAGTGTCACAATTTTCAGCCTGACCGAAACTTTTTAGACTGACTATCAGCACAAAGAGAACTGAAACACTTTTAAGAACTTGCATATTTCTTTTAAGATACTATTAAACCACTAGACAAACAAACTATCAATTCCATATAAAGATTATGATGATGGCCTTTATAAGCAAAAGAAATTAATGCCAGCACACATAAAGTATCTTTATTTCTGTTATACACGTATAATAAATGATAGTCCTTTCTTCAAGCACGAACAGTCAATTAAATATAATTAATTAGGTATATTAAAGATTACTTATTTTATTTTTTATTTATGATAATGAAGTAGTTGATATTATGGACAAGAAAAATAATAATCTTTTTAGGGTCGGATTTGTAACTTACAGTTAAATACGGAAAGCTAAAAATGTATAGTCTGTCTCAAAGTATATCGTTATGGCTTTTGACGGACCGTACCCCAATACCTTTAACGATTTTATTACCTGTTGTTATTGGATAAACCCATTTGTTCATAAGGGCAGGGGTGGGCCGGGTATTTCTTGAGTATTAACCATTAGGCATATAAATATATTGGCTCATATTTTAGTGGCAGTGTTGAATAACCGTTTTTACTATGCGTTTCGAAAAAGTTGTTCTACGTGAATATAACTATGTCGCGTCGAAATCATTTGTCATTAGATGCAAAACAGGTTGTGAAAAATGTGTATGAAACTTTAATCAGTAGAGGTCTAATTAAACAAGAAGCTTTAAAAGAAACCTGTCTACTTACAAAAACTCCAATATCATCGATAAGGGATATTATTATTAGTGAAGAATTGAACAAAAGAAAAAAACGTAGTGATTTTTAATCTCACCGTATAGACAATAGTAATTAGGACCTAATAAGAAGGAAAATATATTGTCTTCATGAAAGCGGAGTTATTCCTACCTTGGATAAACTGAAAAAGAAGCTAGACGAAGACGAAACCAATTTAATTATTAGCCGTGCCACCCTTCATTGAGTCGTTTGTAAAATACGATTTAAATATCGCAAAATAGACAAAAGACAAGTGGTAATGGAATGGCACAGATTACGCACTTGGAGATTTAATTACCTTCAAGAAATTAAAAGATGCAGGTTAGAAAACAGATCCATAATTTACCTTGATGAAACATAGTTCGATACAGACGACACAGTATCCAAAGGATGGGTTGATTCCAGTCAAAACTGTCAGACGAAAGCACCTTCACATAAAGGAAAACGCATTACCATAATACACGCTGGTTCAGAAGACGGATTTGCTGTTGTCTGCAAAGAATATTAAGGATTCTACCTTGGATTATCATGAGGATACAAGTGCAGAACTTTTTGAAAACTGGTTTTAAAATTATTTTTTAAAAAATATTCCAAACAACAGTGTTATTGTCATGGTAAACGCAAGCTACCACAGCCGTCTGCTACACAAAGCACCAGCTTCATCAAGTTCAAAATCTGAAATCCGGGAATATTTTTTAGAAAATGATATTTATTTTGAATTCAGTTACAAAAAAACGCAACTTTTGGAAGTCCTAAATTCATATGCAATTAAAAAACAATATGTATGTGATAATTTGGCTGAACAGGCTGGGCATACAGTTTTACGGCGGCCTCCGTATCACTGTATGTTCAACCCCATAGAGCATTTGTGGAACCAAGTAAAATCAAAGATCAGAGCAGAAAATGTACACCTACTTTAAGTTCCAGTGTTATAAATTTGATAAAAAATGTAATTACACCAGTTGAGAGCTGGAAAAATTCACTACAGCACATTATAAAAATTGAGGACTCTTACATTTCTATCCAAAACAACATAAATCCTATTGTAATTAATCTCAATGAAGACTCTGATAGCGAAACAGAATTAGATTTAGATATTTAGATTAAAAATGTAATTATGTATAGATAATGCAGTTATAAATTTATTAAAACTTTGCATATATTTAATTTCTTACCTAAATTAGTTATCTAAATAAACAATAAATTATAAATCTTTATATTATTAAAGTCCGTCCCTAATGTTATGTCCTTTAATACCTACCGATCCGCAGTTTTATTGCTGTCGGCAGGTATAATCCGTAAATGAAGGCAAGAGCTAACACGGTATACTTTGAGACAGACTATACACGGTAACATTGTAAAGCCTGGTGGAAAATTTGTAATTGTTTAGAATCTCGTGTACTTATAACAATAAGATAAACAAGTAAGCAAAAATATAATTATAATAAGATAAGTAAAATGCACCTAGATGAGAAAGACCTGTATGTGCATAATTCGCTACAATCACAACTGGATTTAAAAACATATCTTAAAGAAAGTAACATTCAACAACCAAAACTAAGAGAAAGGGCAAAAACTGCAATCAACAAAAATCATGTATCACTAAAGATAAAGTAAGAAATCAATTAAATAAACCTTTCAAATTGTAGATAGTTATCACAAATATACGTTTTGAATACCGTCCTAAACTTATGTTTATTCAATATTCTTTTGATTTCGACTGGAAGCATATTATAAATTTTGGGGCCAATATAATTAATGTATCTAATATTAACATCATTGCGGCTAAGCGAAAGTAGCAAATCTCCATTTACATTAGCCCAAGTGGAATATTTGTGGTCTATAGCAACCTGCATTAAGCTGTCCCGTCCGTGTATGGGGATTTTTTTTAAGCTACGGCTACGCAAGTGGTTTCAAAAGTTGCGTTTTGATAGAGAGATTACGATTATCATTTAATTTAATTAAATATTTGTCATCTTGAGGCCTCTACTGGTCCTTGAAAATGAAAATTTTAGTGACTTAGAAAAATAAGAATGCCGGTAGAGCCCTCAAGATATTACATATTTTTTTAAATTATTTTTATGGTAACCTACAACTTATAACGCAACTTTGAGGGGTCTTGTGTAGCGAAATTTGAAAATAAAATATTACGGGACACCCCACCTGCATGTCTCTATGTTTCTGCCACAAAATACGAAAGGAAAAAAGAAATGTCAAGTTCGTGTATGTCGTTCGCAACAGTTGTGGAAATATGGCAACGGAAGATCTCGGATGGGCCGATAATCGCATCCTATTTTATCGACAGGTTTTGTGATTCATTATGGCTGCCTTTATTTATTTTTAGAAGTTGTATTTTATTTTACATTTTCTAATATTATTTTATTAAATAAGTAATCTGAAGTGCCGGCAGAAAATGATTTTAATTTTTGTTTAATAATGTTATAAAAGAAAAAAAAAAAAGTTGTTTTTAGTACAAGTGAAAATAGTGGGTTTTGAGTGTTTGTTTTCTAAAGAAAAGATTCAGTTAGATTTTAGGAATTTCAGATTATCTGCAAATAAAATAGATATTAGAAAAAAGTACAATCAGGTTTTTTAGTAAAAGCACCATTTTTTTTTTTAAAAACCCCAAAAAAACTTAAGCAAAAATTTTATTTTACTACATTTTTTTTTTTAAATACAATATACAAAAATAAATAATACATAAGATTCTACACTCTAAAATAACAATTTTTAATTATATACACCTAATTAACAACATTACTATATATTTTCAAAGCAGTTATCTTCAGTCAAGATGCGAAGATTATTATTCATAAGAAATCTAAAAAAATATTAATGTACCTTTTTATTACTTACTTAATAACTTCTTCCTTTTTTTCTGTGCCATAGTCTATTTAGAGTGTAGGCGCCCTCTCGCACATATCTGTGTTGCGTACCAACTGCTTTACACAGATATGGGTACCACTGGCTTAACGTGCCTTCCCAAGCACATGTGAGAGGGTTTACTAGGCAGAAATATTACACACCTGCTTAAATCATGAAAAAAAACAAAAAAATGATTTTCTTTCATTATTATAAACACTCAAGGCAATAAAATTAAAATGCCCTTTTAAGACATGCTTAATACTCTTTAAAGTTATCTACTAATATTTCACCACCACTAACTGTTAAAAAATTTCCCCAAGAACTTTTCAAAACCATATTATATTATAATTTGCAACAGAAAAATGGTCAAATTTTTGAGATACTCTGCATCTCAAAAATTTGTTCCACAGATTAAAAAATTTACCATATTGAAAAGCAAATAAAAAAAAAAGATAAACCCTTTTTGTTTTGTAGAAAAAGGGTTTAAAAAAAAAATAATGAATAACGCATTTTAAAACAAACCTGCTACAACAGATGGATTTTTTCCTGGAATTTTCTGTCCTGAAAAATTAAGTGTGGTTAGAAAAAGTTTATCCATCAACATTTATTAATTTTATCGTGTAAAAAGTGTTTAGATCTTTAAATCTAATTACATATTATAATACTTACTTAAATTTAGACAAAATATATGAAAATTTCTGGTTTAAATCACGTTTATATAGGCAAGCATGTCTAAACGACAGATAATGAAATAATACTAGTGCGCATACGAAGGGCCCGAAATCATTATTTACTTCTAGAAAATAAGAAATAATGGTTGTTTGTATAAAAAAACCTGAAAATATATACTGTTATGGACCTACATAAATATATTAAAAAAATAATCGTAAAAAAGGACATTTACATTTTAATTTTAAAATATAAAATTTCATGATTTAATTTTCCCGCCCACCCGAGATCTTCTGTTGCCAAATGTTGTCTGTGGACAATTTTGCTATTTTAGTGACACCCCCCTGGTTTCTGCATAAAAGAACAGGCAGTTAGAGCAGAGACAACGTTAGAGATCGAACGCTGTAAGAACAACACCGATACGTCACGGTCTCATATGGCAAACTGATATAAAACCGTGACGTATCGGTGTTGTTCTAACAGCGTTCGATATATATATGGTAGAGATATATATTGATCTAATATTACATAAATCTAAGGAAAAGAGCTTACGAATGGAATATATGTAATTTTTTTCTTTTAAATATAATTTTAATGATACATTTTTGTATGATATTTAATTTATATAAGTTGCTATTATAAAGTTCGCCCCACACCAGAATCCCATATTTAATTATAGATTCTACAAATGCCTTATAAACTGTTATTTGAGTTTTTCTATTTAAAAATTCCCTCATTAGGTAGAACTTATGAATGAGTGCGTATTTTACTCGATAGATAATCAATATGTGGTTGCCATTTAAGAAAATGATCAATTATAATACCAAGGTATTTTGTACTTGATGCTTCCATAAGACAATGGTTATCAATAGTAACCGAGTTAAAAGGTGGTCTGTTAGCCCTAGTAAGGGAAAATGCTATATAATTGGTTTTAGCCAAGAAGTTAGTTTATAAGATTGAAGCCAATTTTTTACAATCTTAATTCCAATTATCGTATTTTGTTTAACACTATCCCAGGATTCACCGGCGAAAACAATCGCCGTATCATCAGCATAGGAAATAGATATATCCCGCCCATGTTCAACTTTAACAAAGAATTTATGTAGGTAATGAACAGTAATGGTCCCAAGACTGTTCTCTGTTAAACACCAATTTTATTGTTTGCTTACTACTTAAGACATTATTAAGTTTGACCATCTGTAATTCACCAACCAAATAACTCTGCAATAATTTATAAGCAGTTCCTCCAATGCCCCAGGAATGAAGAACGGCAAGAAGTCTGTCATTGGGGACAGTGTCAAATGCTTTTGCGAGGCCTAAAAATACTGCTAAACTTTTTTTTATTCATATTTAAGTTTTTAACTACCTCGGTTATAAGCTTAAGCATTGCGTCTGATGTACTAGACTCCTCAACAAAGCCATACTGGTTTGAAGATAATATTTTGGTATTTAAAAAAAAGGGTGAGTCTTTCCTTTAAGCATTTCTCAAGGAGTTTAGCAAAATGGCTTACCTATAAGGCTAATGAGTCGATAGCTATTGAAAAAAGTTTTACATCCCGCTTTGTGTATGGGCGTAATTATTGACAGTTTGAACTCCTCAGGTACAATTCCAGTTTTTACAATTAAATTAAGTATATGTAATAATATGGATCAAGTATCTCTAGGTAAGTCTGTTTAATTGTAGTAACCTGAATGTCATCATAGCCGGGTGATATGTTGTTTCTTAATGAAGCTATATTTTTAATTAATTCATTTTTAGTTATATATAAATCTTTATTTAGCACCTTGGCTAATTTTACATTAAATATAATACAATACAACTTAATTATAATTTACAACAAAAAAAATATATCCATAAAAAAAATTAAAATTTATAAACATTACTATTATTGTCATTAAAAGTTACATTAAATAAAATTAGTGGGTAAAGCATTCATACATATACAACAAATTAGACGTCATAAATCAAAGAAACAAACATATTATCTAAAATATACAAATACGAAAGGCAGATGTAAAACTTACTCCTCTAATTGAGCAAATCTAAAGAATTCATTAAATGCCTCTTTAAGAGCCTTTTAAATGGTTTTACCGATTGAATAGTTTTTAGGCTCTCAGAAAGTCCGTTATAACTATCAAAGAAAAGTGAGTTTTTTGAGTGGAACTGAGAGACATTGGGTATATAAAAGTTATTTCTAGAAAGAGTGTTATACTCATGAACATTAAAATTGTAATTAACCCTGTCCATCAGATACTGGGGAGCTTGTCCTAGGTTTATTTTGTGTATAAAAATTAAAGTATTATACAACAGTAATTCCTTTACTGGTAACCACTGCATTTCTCTCAATAGATCCCTGGTTGGAGTCAATCTTGGCTTCCTAAGAATGATTTTCATAGCCCTATTTTGCAATTTTTAAAGGCGAGAAATCTCATTTCGATTTAATAGAAATAAAATGGTGGAGCAATAATGTGGAAGAATAATCGTGTTAAATATAATCTTTCGTGTCCACCTTGTCAGATATGCAGAGCAGCGCATCAAATAATTCACCTTAAATGCTATGATCCCAATAACATGATTCGCATGATTTTTAAACTTTAAATTTCTATCTATTAAAACACCTAAATATTTAAAATTTTCAATTCTTTCAATAGAGTCGTTACCTCACCCCTATGTCATGATTAGTTGCAAAAATGTCTGTAATAGGCTTCCTTACCCAAAATCATATATTTAGTTTTGTTTACATTTTTTTAAATCATTTGTATTGCACCATCTGTAAACGTTTTCCAAAGTTTCATTCAACACTCTCACAATATCAAATTAGTTAGCAGATGCGAAATAAAAATAGAATAGTTTCCCATACATGAAACAATATCATCAATATATATGATGAAAAGTAAAGGTCCAAGTATACTTCCCTGCGACACGCCAAAGTCTACTGATAAATCATCAGATAAAATATTATTTATTTTTAAGTTTTGTTTTCTGTTCTTTAAATAGTTCTGAAACCACTTTAATACGGTACCCTTTAAACCTATACATGCCAGTTTCTTAATTAAACGCTCTCTATTGACTGTCTTAAACGCCCGCCTCAGATCGAGAAATATTGCTCCAGTTGCCAAATTTTTATCAAGATTTAATCTCCAGTCCTCCAGCACGCACTGCACTGCAGTTTCGCATCCAAATTTTGAAAGAAATCCAGATTGTACGCCCGTAATTATGGAGTTCTGGTTTATGAATTGCAACGTTTGTTCGTGAACTGTTTTTTCTATTACCTTTTCGATAGATGGTAAAGGATTAATTGGTCTTAAGTCAGAGGCCTTATTTGACTTATGGCCGGTTGCACCAAAAGTATCTTAAGTAGACCTTTATTAAGGAGCTCTTAAAATTAAGGGTAACTTAAATTGTTTTCGCTTTCACCATTAGATTTTTATTGCAACTTAACTAAGACTACTTAGAAAGATGGCAACGTTGCATCGTTCTTCTTTTTTATTGTTGGCCTTTACAACGCGAATAATCAGAATTCACTGATATTAGATCTTTCCTTTTCTAGGTTGTGTGTCATTTAAATGATAGAAGTAATCCGACTTGAATCTTTGTAAATAATTAAAACTTTAATTTTTTTTTCATTTTATAGACATTATAATACAAAATCAGTAGTTAGTTTGTGATTTTTTGTTGTAAAATTAATAACAATATGGAAAGACAAGGGCGCCTTTCTTTACGGCCTTGGAAAGGGAATAATTATTGTCAATATGAAATATAAACACAAATGCATCATTTAAAAAAAAACTTTTATTATTTTATATGAACAAATTAAATATTCCTAATTTACAAGTAAATACTTAAAATTTAAAAGCTAATACAAACTTGTCATGTTTGGGGTAAACTAAAGTTCATCTTCGATTTGCTCAAGTAAGCTGAGCACTGCTGGTTTCGTTAATTTGAACCTTTGAAAATGTAAGATTATCCATCTTGTCAAAACAGTTCTTTTTAAAAATAACAGAACAATGTCGTCCAAAAGAATAAAAAGGTAAATAAATCTCAAAATTCATAAGTAATAAAAATTCACTGTTTCTACATTTCCTCTTGGAAATCTAATTTACATCGCATTTATAATATCACAATCCAAACACCATTGTTTAAAAAACTTCGTTTTTACATAATTTTTATCAAATTAATTATTTGAAACTACAAACAAACCAAAAATAAATAAACAATAAACAAAATATTTGTCAAATGTCAACTTCAAATTACTTAAGGGATCATTAAGTACAGAAAATCCTACACTTAAAGTTAAGGGCCCATTAGGGACCAATTTCAGGTGGTGCAAGACACGTTTGAAACTTAAGGGGCAGTTAATGCTTAAGAAAAACTTAAGTGTCGCAAAAAGTGTTGGTGCAACCGGCCATTACTTACTTTAGGTATAGGAATAACTGTCGATATCTTATGTAAATCTGGCATTTTACCCGTGAGTTATAGGTTTAAGAAAAATTGATTTTGGTATAGGCGAATCTATTTGACACTCTATTTTAGAAGGAGGAATAGCCTTTGCCATTTTAACTTCGATATTTATGAAGTATTCATTACAAAAATTTGACATCCTCAACGAATTGACAAAATTCTGACCCAAATTATTTTTAATGTTCATAGAATTATTAAATTTGCTGTTGGTTTCGTAAGTTGCATCCGTAATAATACCATATAGTTTCTTTAAATCGTTTTTGTTACTTTCAATTTTATTTCTATAATAGTCATTTTTTTGTTTGTGAATAAGTTTTTTTTAAAAATTCCTATAGTTTTTATTATTTTTTTTTGGTATGATGGCCTTACAAACTGGTGTATTGGCCACGAAAGTTTATAGTGCATAATTAAATATTTCTATTAGGGTCATAAAAAGAATAAAGGTCAAAGTTTATTTTATTACAAACATATGTTGGTGTGCAATGTATATTTACTATTATTCAAAAGGTAATATTTCTTGTTCCAGTTAAACATTAAATTTTTTTAAAAGTTTTTGTTTTATCTTATCTCTAATCTTAATTGATATGATAATACCATTATTGATCCAACTTTTTATTTCTTTATATTTTTTAAATTTAATAGTAAAAGTTTCTGTAGCATTAGATAACATTTTTTGTATGTTTGTAGAAAAACTTTTGTAGCTGTTTCCGAGTTTTTTTCATTCATTACAGTAGACCAATCCACATCCTGCAACAGACTTTTAAGTTTAGGAATATTTATTTTAGATTTAATAATAGTCTCTTGGTCTGTCCTTGTTTCTCCCTTTACAGCTTTCTGATTAACGGAAAGTATCACCGGGCTATGATGGGTTATGGCTTCCTCTATAATATTTGAATTAAGATTTAAGTTATTTGTCTTCAATTTTTGATTAATAAATATATGGTCTAGACAGGTTTTGGAAAAAGATCTAGTTATCGAAGTTATATATGATTGAAAGCCAAGAGCATTCATCACAGTAAGATAATTTGCTACATAATTGTCATTTTTATCCAAAATATTTATATTAGTATCTCCCACAAAAATTTCAATATTGCAAAAATGAATGGTCTCTAGATAATAACAGTTATATCATAAAAAAGGCGTACAAGAATTAAAACGAGAGCCACCTTTGTCATATTTGCGTAAAACCGGATGACAATGTTTCTCTATTTAAGGTTATTAGATGATGAAGGTTATGGAAAATGTCGTTCAATGGTGTGACATCAATAAAATAAAAAAAAATAAATTTATATAACAGTTGTATTCATAAAAAAGCGTACACAAAACAATTTTATAAAAATTACAATGAAAACAAAAAATGATTAACAAGTATAAATAAAATCCAATTTGGTCATATATC
This sequence comes from Listronotus oregonensis, assembly GCA_019359885.1. Lineage (NCBI taxonomy): Eukaryota > Metazoa > Arthropoda > Insecta > Coleoptera > Curculionidae > Listronotus > Listronotus oregonensis. The sequence continues at coordinate 2,429 of JAHBCN010010996.1, read as the reverse complement.
CCTGTTTTTCTATTACTTGAGCCAGTCTATTCGGAATTGACTGAATTATATTTGATACAATATTTGGATCAAGCTCTTCCCAGCACGCATATATTATTTCCCATAAATCTTCGGAATTATGTGACCTAGTTTCGATAATATATTTTTTTTACGATTGTACCTCAAATATTTTCGATTGAATTGATATCGGGACTATAAGCGACCCAAGGCAGCACTTCCACATTATGGGTTTGAAACCAGTGGGTTACAGCAATGGCCGTATGGACTGGACAATTATCTTGTTGAAATATAAACGTATTATTGGGATATATTTGCTCAGCAGTTGGTAACAATATGTTTTCTAAAATGTTAATGTAATTTCCGGCATTAAATCTTTCCTCTATTCGCCAGCAAACACCAGGTCCATGAATACTTATCCAGCCCCATACATTTTCAGAGAAACGCCCATGTCTAGAAGTGAGGGGGGTAGTATATCGCTCTTCAAACCTGGTATTGTTTGGACGGTAAACACGAATTTGGCCGTTATAAGTCGACTGGAACGTCTTTTCATCAGTAAAAATGACCCTGATACAAAATTGAGGATTGCGGTATATATAATTTAAAGCAAAAATAATTCTTGATTGTCGCCGTTCTTCGTTAAGAAACATTTTTTCGCAGCTGGGCGACATTTTAGTTCAGATTCCTTTACTCTCCTGCTGGCGGTAGATTGGGAGGCAGGAAATGCTGTATCAATAACAGCATCCCTTGCAGTTGCAAATGGATTATTTCTTTAATATCCCAAAAAACAGCATTCTGCTCAGAGTTGGAAAGTTTGGGACGACCTGAACCAATTTTCCTCTTTAGGGAATCTTCTTGTTCCCAGCGTTGCTTAATTTTCAATAAAGTTTTTTTTATTTCTATTATACAACTGCGCTACAGCACGAATTGACCATCCTTTTTCGATTCTTGATACAATTTGAGTCTTTTTAACTTCAGACAACTGACGAGGCATTTTTATTTTCTTCTGTCAAAGTTTATCAAACGTTACCACCATGCATTTTCAAAATGAATTACACCGACGCCAGTGCTTTGCATTTTTGATAATCTATGACGTGTGATAACCTCCAATAAACAATCATTTAAACAAGCTTGTTTTACGCAAATATGGCAAAACTTGCCTCTCTTTCTAATAATTCGTGTACGCTTTTTTTATGAATAAAACTGTATATACATCGATAATAAATTCGGTTTTAGCAATAGCAGGGGGTTTATATATTGCTGTTAAACCAAAAGTTACATTATTTACCTTAAAATTTAATCTACTAAGAGTTGCCTTTGAGTTTGGCAACTGTATAGTTACTAAATTATCAATATTTTTATTTAAATTTTGAATGTGTGTCAAATATTTTTATTCCTTAAGTTCATGGAAAATAGAGTAATTTAAAAATAATCAAAATAGAGCCAATGATGTTATACAGAAATTGTAACATACGTTTCGAGCTGCAATCTTTGTTTAAACATTTTTTTGAAAGGTATTTTTATAACAGGGATATATTCAATTGTAGGAACAAAATATTGTTATATGCGTAAGTTACACCCTAAAAAATATCACTGCATTCTACTGCATATCGACAGCTGAGGCTTTTATAGCTAATTAATTATTTCCAAAAATGCATTAACGCTTTTAGTGATTATATAGTTAATGTTTAAATAAATTAAACTTAAAAAAAAATTTTAAAAGTTTTTCGTTCATTTTTTAAGAAAAAAAATAATATTTTGGTTAATGTGATATTAAATCTTTCACAAGCTATAATTAATTTTATTTTTACTCACCGCAATTTTTTATATATAATAAGTATATGATTTTATTTTCTTAATACTGAATATAAATTAATAAGTCACATTTTTTCACCTGTGCGTAAAAATAGTGCACTATTTGAATTTAATAATACATATACATATATAAAACAAAATACCCATTTAAAAGTTTACACTTTAAAGTACTTGCAGTTAAATTTTTAAAAAGATATAACAATTATAATTGAAACTATACAGATTTAAGTCAAAATTTCACATTTAATCGTAGTGCAAAAAAAACTAAAACAGAAAGTTTGGTTTTTTTTTCTATATGTAAAAAAACCAGGCTTATTTTAAATAATATGAAAAAGTAGGTATCGAAGAATAAATCTCAAAAAAGTAGCAGTCTTTTTTTTTAAAATATATATATATATATATATATATATATATATATATATATATATATATATATATATATATATATATATATATATATATATATATATATATATATATATATATATATATATATATATATATATATATATATATATATATATATATATATATATATATATATAAATATATATATATATATATATATATATATATATATATTGATTGATTGATAAAGTAAATACACAAGTTGAGGT
>JAHBCN010010995.1:0-30166 GCA_019359885.1 Listronotus oregonensis | reverse complement strand
TTGTCATCATGCCTACCATATAAAAACAGCTTGTTATGTTTCGTTTGATACTTTTGTTTTTCTTGTTAAAAATACACAGTTTAATGCACAAACATAGTTAAATATAACGAGTTTTAGTAAAAACTAAAGCTATATGAGCACGGCGAATGACATAAGTTCTAGGGAAATTCCACAGCCTCTATTTGCGTCACCGTTACCTAAGAGCTCTTATCTATCGTTATAGCCGCACTGTGTTGGTGAAGGCCCATTAAATGACATATAAATAGAGCATTCAATGTATTTGTATGATTAGAAATCTATGGTTCTATCAAAACATAGTTTTAAAAAACATTTTTTTAGTTACATGCCAAATATGTAAGAAGTGACCTCTTTGATCCAGGTTTCCAGAGTATAGATTTACTTGTGCACTTACAAAGTACAAAGATCTGTTGACCCTTACGAAATTGCGAATGGCCTAAAAAAGCAACTTCAATATTTTTTTAAAAATTAAAAAAAAACTATGAACGCTTTGCTTTAAAAAGTTTATTATCCGGTCAAGTAAGATCGAAAAATAGAGGTACCCTTGCATAAATTCTCAAGAACCTGAAAATTTACATGAACGTTATGGATACCATTATAATGAAATCGTAAAAAGTCCCCATCGATCCCATGTGTGCAAAAATTTTATACAAAGTCAAAGTTCCCGAAAATGGGTTTTTGGATTTTTTTGCGAAACGGTTAGTGTGATGATAAAAACAGCCTATACCAAAATCATACAATTGTCTACAAAATTTGTTTTTACACTTTTTCCCCTAAAATTTACTATTTAACAAAAAGCGATTCTAAAATTTACTAAAATTTTATTTCCTATACTATGCATAATATAAGTAAAAATATTAGTCTGCGTAGTCTGATGCACTCATCATAAAAACTGCAGTAAATCAATTCGATTCAACTAATAGAAATGTTGTTGTTGGTGAAGATGTTGATCTGTTGGTATGACTTACCGCTGTTACTTGCATAGATAGGTCACGTTACTTATCTTTTGCAAAACTCACTCAAAATAAAAAACGAAAAGAAGAAGAAGATGGAGAAAGAGAAGAAGAAAGAAGAAGAAGATGAAGAAGAAGAAGAAGATATTGAATAAGAGGACCTTTTATTTCACTAGGATTTAATAAAATAGACCGTGGAGTAAGCCTCCGGAGAAAACCACGTAAAAAAATGCGTCAAGTAAACCAACTCACAGGTGGCTTGGAAACGTGTGCATAGTATAGAAAATAAAACTTTAGTAAATTTTAGGATCTTAGAAATGGTAAATTTTAGGGGAAAAGTATGGGGACAATTTTTGTGGACAATTGCATGATCTGCAGTTTTTGTCAAAGCTATTTTTATCATTAAACTAACCCTTTTGCTAAAAAATCCACAAAACCCATTTTTGCGAACTTTGACCTTGTATAAAAATGTTTGCACACAATTTCCTTATAATGGTATCCCTAACGTTTTATGTAAATTTTAAGCTTCTTGGGAATTTATGCACGGGTGAATGTCTATTTTGACCGGATAATTGGGTAGTTCTAGAAACTTTTTAAAATTATGACTTAATGTCATTATTAACATAAGGCAAGGCAGCACATTAATCAACTATTTAATAATATAAAAGTCATTTCCTTTAATTTTCGCTTTTTTAAAAGTTTTGTTTGCTAAAATGCTAGTAAGCGTTTCAGTTTATTCTGTGGTTATTATCCAATGCATGTTATTTTGTGGAATTCCGGCCTTACGCACACAGTGTGTGTATTACACGAAATATGTGTGTTTCAGCGTTTTCCCCCATAATACCTTTGTTATTGTTCCACAAGAAGGTATGAGATTTGAAATGTAAAGTCACATAAGTATTCTAATAAGCTGTAAAAAATTAAAAAGGTCATGTTAAGTGGTTTCTGATATATTCGATTTAGAAAATCGCCCATTTTACTACTAAGTGACTGACTCCGACACATTTTCAAAAATGCACAATTTTACTTGAAACTCCCTGATACAGGAGTGGTAGTATCGTATATTTAGGAGTATTTTAGAATTTCGAAATCTAATTAAATCCGAGTTTCTGCGGTCATAATTGTCTTAGAATTTTAAATGCAAGCAGGATTTTATTTACAAAGCTAAGAAAATTGCTATATTTCACCTATCAAACCCGATTTTACTAGGAAAAAAATAACTTTAAAACCAAGGTTATAAAACTTGTATATTCTTATAAATAGAACTGTTAGAAAGAACATATTTAAAAAAAATATTACTTCTTCTTAATTCTTTCCATTCATCAAACTTAAAAAGAAAATAATATATTCGATCAAACACACTGCAAAATAAAGGCCAAGTTCCCATCCAAAAATCTTGTCCTCTTAAAGTACTAATTTAAAATTAGACCAAGTTTTTTTTGACATTTTTTAACTTGCCAAGTCAAAAAAGAACTTAGTTAAATTTTAAATCTCAGTACCCCAAAGGGCCAAGATTCTTGGATAGAAACTTGGCATCTATTTTACATTTGTGTTTTTAATGGGATTTTTACATATGTTTAATGGTTTTTTAGGTGTTTGGCTAAAAGTCTGAAATTTTTACTTGCACAATGTATATAGGTAAAATATTCAATTTAAAACCGTTTTCTTTAAATTTTCTCTTAAAAGCATGCAGGATTGCAATCTTCTTTCTTCTTCAAGTGCCATATCAGTTCCCTCTGACGTCGGCGATTGGCACTTGGGCAAGTCTTTCTCGATTCTGCGCAAATCGGAATAGTTCTTCAGCGCTGCGTATGCCGGTTCCTTCACGGATGCTCCTTAGCCAGGAAGCCTGCTTTCTTTCTACTCCTCTAGGCCCTTCCACTTTTCCCGTCATAATCAGCTGTAAAATTCTGTAGCGCTCTCCTCTGAGGATATATCCAAGATACGAGATTTTCCTGCACTTAACTGTATTCAGTAGCATACGTGTTGCGTCGGCCCTGTTTAGCACCATTTCGTTGGTCTGCATAGCTGTCCAGGGTATTCTCAGCATTCGCCGGTGCAACCACATCTCGAATGATTCTAACCGATTAACTGTAGCGGCTTTAATTGTCCAGATCTCTGCTCCGTACAGCAACACTGACCATATGTAGGATTTTACCATTCTCTGCCGTAATTTTAGGTTCAGATTATCATTGCAGAATAGTGGTTTTATTTTTTGGAATGTTGTTCGGGCGGTCTCTATTCTACATCTTATTTCTTTATCTGGATTTAGATGCTCGGTGATATAACATCCAAGGTATTTAAACTGGGTTACTCTGTCTATATTTTCGTATCAATCTGTAGTGCAGCATCAAGATGTGGTTGTCGACTGAAGACCATAAATTTTGTCTTGTTGATTTTCATGTTGAACACCATTTTTTGTCCTTCTGCATTTACACAGTTTAATAGATGTTGCAGGTCTTTCAGTTTATCACTTAGGCTAACAGTGTCGTCGGCATATCGTATCGTATTTATAAATTCTCCGTTAATTTGTACTTCCATTTCTAGTTCTTGTGTAGTCTGTTTAAAGATTTTGTCTGAATATATGTTAAAGAGTAGTGGTGACAGTATGCAGCCCTGTCAGACGCCTCGTAGAATTTGGCTTTCTTCCGTAAGCTTTCCGTTAAGTCGTACTGTTGCTTTTTGTCTCCAGTATAAAGTTTCGATAATTCTAACGTCCCTGTTGTCCACCTCCATGTACTTTAAGATGTCTATAAGCTTTTTGTGTTGTACTCTATCGAAGGCCTCTCGTAATCAACAAAACAGACAAAAACGTCCTTGCGCTGGTCACGACATTTTTGTAGTAGTATGTTTAGAGCAAACAGTGCCTGTCTAGTTCCCAAAGCATTTTTAAAACCAAACTGGGTTTCATCCAAATCCGCCTCAAATTTGGATCTTATTCTCCCGTGAATAATTTTGAGAAAGACCTTCAAGGTGTGGCTCATAAGGGTTATTAGTCTGTATTCACTGCATCGTTTTGCTCGTTGTTTTTTTGGAATTGGAATGAATACGAATTTCGGCCAATCTTCCGGTATGTCTCCAGTCGTGTACACCGCATTAAACAGTTTGACCAAGATTCCAACGTTTTCCTCTTCGATCATTTTAGCAGCTCCGTTGGGATGTCTTCAGGTCCGGTGGCTTTTTTGGTTTTTGCAGATTTTATTGCAAATAGAACCTCTCTGTTAAGGATTTCTGGTCCTCCGTCTACAGTATGTCCGCGGATGCGGTTAACAAGAGGATAAATGGACCAAAAATTCGAAGCTACGAAAAAAAGTAATTCTTGATAAAAAATTCTGCTTGTTAAAAAAATATATACTACAATTGTAAAATAGATTTTTATCATACAGGGCGTCTCAAAAAGGCAAAAACATAAAATCAAGCAATAGCAAACACTGGTTTTTTGGCCTTTTAACGTAAAATGATAAATAGAAAACTTGCTTCAAATTTATTTCTTATCCTGATTCCGAACTTACTGAGGAAAATTGGAATTAACGAAAAATAAAGAAAAAATAAACAATTTTGCAAGTACGCATTTTACATTTACATTTTTTTTACATTTTACATTTTTTCCATTGTATATTTATTTTTATTAATGTTTAGTAATGTAAAGGTGATAATCAAGTAAAAGTAGTAGAATGCGTAGGTAGTTGCAAAAATGTTGATTTTTTTTAATTTTTCATAAATTTAAATTTTCTTCAGTAAGTTCGGAATCAGGTTTAGAAGTAAATTTGAAGCAAGTTTTTTATTTATTATTTCACGTTAAAAGGCCAAAAAATTACTGTTTGCTCTTGATTGATTTTATGTTTTTGCTTTTCTGAGACGCCCTGTATGATATAAATCTATTTTCAAATTGCAGTTCATATTTATTCGACAAGCAGAATTTTTTATCAGGAATGACTTTTTTTCGTATCTTTCAATTTTTGGTCTATTTGTCCTCTTGTTAACCGCATCCGCGGACATGCTGTATATCAGCGTGGTCATCGAAGTTGGATTCTTTCGGACTATTATCATCAGGATTGCAATGCAAAGCTAAATTTAAATATTGGGTCTATTATGGAACGCTTCTAGTATTTTAGCAAGAAAAACCTTTAAAAAAAGGTTAAATAAAAGGGCGCGCTTTAGTATTATTGAATAAAAATAATTGCTCATTATTAATATCAGTTAATTTAAATAACACTTGGTTATTTTTGCTTTACACTTAGGTAATTAAAAAAAAAAAAACTCACAACCAATTTACTTACCACCATCAAGGTGTTGTTACAACACATTATTCTTTTATTTATCACGATACGTCAAAAAAATTTAGTAGGTTCTCAGAATTACTAAAATATTTTAAAGCTAAATTTAAAAAATTTTAAGTTTACTTTATGTTTTGAAACTTGTGACCGACTTGTTGTCGAGACCTTAATAAACTGTTCTTTATGTTTTAAAGGGTTTTTATGTCTTTTTAGGTGAATTGCAAGTTCACAAGGGTTTATTGATTTTGTGCACTCTGTTAGTGCACATTATTATACTCTGGGACCTGGATCGAAGCGGTCTCTTGTATATCTGGCAAGTAGGCAGTGGCAGCTCTAGGATTTTCATTTCTTTATCTAAAAAGTGAGACATGGGCCCACATCAAAGATATATTGGTAAAGAAAATTTTCATTGTGAAATTTGCGAAAAAAAGGTTTCTTGGTGTCCTCAGGGAAAAAAAAACTTTTAAAAGCAAATCCTTTACTGGTATTTTTTTTCGTAAATTTAATCCAATTTTATCGTCCAATCTTAAATTGCCGGAATTTATCTATGTTTTTCTAAAAATCATAGCCAGTTGACATTTTTTCACTCAACCATTTTCTTGTGCAAATCTTTTAAATGCCTTTAATTATTAAAAAATGTAGATATTTTTGCGGAATTTGAGATCTGACATTAAAATTTGGTCAAATTCACGAAAAAAATACAAATAGAGGATTTGCTTTTAAAAAACCGTTTTTCCGGGGCACTCAAAAAAATTAGCTTTTTTTCGCAAATTTTAAAACAATTTTTTTTAGTAAAGTGTTTCTCTTGAAGGCAATAATAGCATATAAAAAAATATAACTACATACAGAGATTTAATCTTCTGACTTAAAGTTTTTTAGTCTTTTGGTTCTTTAAAAGAGCATAGCTTTACTATTGTCTCGATTAAGTAATAAAGAGTGATTTTGCGACACAGTACTTATAGAATATAAATAGTTGTCAATTATAGGACAGACTCTAACCACTTTAAAGGGATAACTTAAATGAAAAGAAAATGTTAGTATCGTCTGCGTACATCTAAATGGAGACGTCAGAAATAAACCTTTGGAAAAATGTTGCGCAAATTGAGAATAAAATTGAGTCCACCACAGCAATATAGAACATAGCATAAATATAGTATTATGGATCTACCCTCGTAAACTTAACGAGAATCGGTGCGAAGCGAGCTGGATTAAAACAACAGTGAAGAAATTAAATAATCCTCTCAGATATGTATTTTTGTCTCTACGCATATTTATATATTTTACGTATCTTACGAATTGCTTAAACCAGCAATAGAGAGAGAATATATATTATCATATTATTTGAGTTTTAAGTGCTTTTGTCACAAAAGTACCTTCACTTTCTACTTTCGTTATTCGGATTTATTAGTTATTCCAGAACAAAGGCATATTAAGATTTATGCATTACAATAAAAACTTGTTAACAATCTTTTTATAAAATTTTTCTTGCAAAGCAATGGGATATTTACACCGACTTAGTTCAAATGAACGCGTTCATGGACTTACTTGTTTTCTACAATATGACCAAAATAAAAAGAAATATTTCGTTATCATTTTTTTCAAATACAGATTGATTCAGAATCACTTAAAATATTTATATATAATAGAGGTGCAAAATACTTTAAAAAATAGTTAAAATTGTAATAAATACATTATATTTGCTTACCTCTAAACACTGAACAACTGTTAGTTAAAATAAATGGCTAGGCACGAGATTTTTTTGCAAGTTGGACACCCTGTATACTAACTCAAAATTGATACCAACATGCGTCATTTTGATGGTTTTTTATGCAAACAAAATTAAATAAACAAGTAAAATAAACCTTAAACATAATTTTAACTGGATAAAGTGAACAAATGACTTTAAATAAAGAAACACTGTAAAAATTTAGATCGCAAAATCACAGCACGTATAGTCTATCTCAAAGTATATCGCAATGGCTTTTGGCGGACAATACCCCAATAAGCCTTTAATGATTTTATTACCTATTGTTATTGGGTAAACCCACTATTTCATAATGACAGGGGTGGGTCAGGTATTTCTCGACTATTGACCATTAAGTTTATAAATATTTCGGCTAATATTTTAGTGGCAGTGTTAAGTAACCGTTTTTACTGTGCGTTTCGAAAAACTTGTTTTACGAGAATATAACTATGTCGCGTCGAAATCATTTGCCATTAGATGCAAAACAGCTTGTGAAAAATGTGTATGAAACTTTAATCAGTAGAGGACTAATTAAACAAGAAGCTTTAAAAGAAACCTGTCCACTTAAAAAAACTCCAATATCATCAATAAGGGATAGTATTATTAGTGAAGAATGAAATAAAAGAAAAAAACGTATAGGCAATAGTGATCGGGACCTAATAAGTAGAAAAATATATTGTGTTTATGAAAGCGGAGTTGTTTCTACCTTGATAAACTCAAAAAGAAGCTAGACGTAGACGAAACCCATATAAATACTAGCCGTGCCACCGGCCATTGAGTTGTATGTAACATGGGATTTAAATAACGCAAAATAGACAAAAGACAAGTAGTAATGGAATCGCACAGATTACGCATTTGGAGATTTAATTACCTTTAAGAAATTAAAAGATATAATTTAGAAAACTGATCCATAATTTACCTTGATGAAACATGGTTCGATACACAAGACACAGTATCCAAAGGATGGGTTAATTCCAGTCAAAACTGTCAGACTAAAGCACCTTCAAATAAAGGAAAAGGCATTACCATAATACACAGTGGTTCAGAAGACCAAACCCAACCTGCTTGATGTTGTCTGCAAAGAATATTTAGGATTCTAGCTTGGATTATCATAAGGATATAAGTGCAGAACTTTTTGAAAACTGGTTTCCAAATTATCTTTTAAAAAATATTCCAAACAGTGTTATTGTTACCAGCTTCATCAAGTTCAAAAATTGAAATCCAGGAATATTTGTTAGAAATTCATATTCATTTTAAATTCAGTTACAAAAAAGCGCAACTTCTGGAAGTCCTAAATTCATATGCAATTAAAAAACAATATGTATGTGATAATTTGGCTGAACGGGCTGGGCATACTGTCTTACGTCTTCCTCCGTATCACTGTATGTTTAACCCCATAGAGCATTTGTGGAACCAAGTAAAATCAAAGATCAGAGCAGAAAATGTTACACCTACTTTAAGGCCCAGTATTATAAATTTAATAAAAAATGTAATTACTGATATACCAGTTGAGAGCTGGAAAAATTCAGTACTGCACATTATGAAAATTAAGTACTCGTACTATACAAAACAACATAAATCTATTGTAATTAATTTCAATAACGACTCTGATAGTGAAACAGAATAAGATTTAAATATTTAAATTAAAAATGCAATTATGTATAGATAATCATATATATAATTTGCTAATGTGGATATATTTATATGTGGGTAGGTATGTATATTTATTTGTCTGTCCACGTAATTCTGAAGTTATGGCTTGAGCTAAAATCATGAAATTTGGCACAGTGGTAGTCTTTAGCAGTGGCTAGTACCTAACGGAGCCCGTTTTTTTAATAATAATAAGGTAGTAACAGTTTTCTGCACGCATTAATTTTCCGCATGCATTTTTTTTATTAACAATATGTTACTTAAAGGTTAGCAGGGATACTACCGAATGATTTGTTGCCATGGTTAAACTTAAATTTGTTTGTTAAGCACTTGACCATAGGCGTACCTAGGGGGATTTAGAGGAAAACGACATCATATTGAGTTCGCAGAAAAACGTAATACTGCACGTCTTTCACGGGTGCTACATCATTTGGGAGGTCACCTTTAGTTTTTATTAACGGCTTGCCGTAACATTGATGGGGTGGTATAGCTAGTAACACTTTCATTTGTTTAAGGCTTCCAAAATGGCATCTTACAGAAAGATAATGCTAAATCTATAGCCTTGATAACAATTAACTTCTTGCAGGAATCCAACACATCAACTTTGGAATGGCCAGGAAGATCTGCGGACTTAAATCCAATAAAACATGTGTGAAACATGATGGGACGAAATCTTCAAGTATTGCCCCAGCCTCCTATAAATCTAAATGAACTCCGACATGCCATAAAATTGTTGTCAACTATTGAGATCGTTGACACAAACATTAAAAAAAAATAAAAAAAATACTCTTTTAAAGTGTTGCTGTTTTTTGACCTCCAGTGTACCTAAGGCCGTTTTCAAAAATAATTTAAAATTTATTTTTGTTGATATCCAGAAAGTTATTCATGCCAAGTTACCTTAAAATTTTTGTAGATAACATCTAAATGACCCTGTATAATTAATAAAGTCTACATAATTCTGCCCTAGTTTAATTGTTTTATAACGTCATTTTAATGCTTGGTAAATAACTTATTGAATAAATAAATAAATTATATATTTTGCTTAATTTTTTAAGAATTACTGTCGGCGACACTCGTTTTCTTTTTACATTTCAACATTTCAGGCTTTAAAAACTTTACGTACATACATAAATTGATTTAAATGCCGCATTTTAAAATTCAGGATGCCGACTCTGCGAAAGATAAATCAAAAAGTGTTTGTAAAAGCCTATTTAAAAATTATTCCGTTTATTTTTTTGTAAAAATTTAATAAAGAAACTCCCGAGAAACTGATTTTATATTTTTTACATTTATTGTTATACTTTACAGTGCTTTTTCTACCAGACTTTTTTAAAAACAGATAAATTTAAATTTTCCAAAAAACTGTAAATTAATTTTCTTAATATACAATAATATGATTTACATTTAAGTTTTAATATTTTATTTAGCGATACGTTTTTAACCTAAATGTAAAAATGTAGAAGAATGAAAATTTGTAAAACTTACCGTGGCATTTGCCGACGTTTCAGCACTAAATCCCTGAAGGAAACACAGCGCATGTCCAAAGATATAAGTATCTGGACTCCATATCCTATACATCTCAGGAGGAAGTCCCGATATTAGTAACAGCATGTCCGAAATGGCTAAACTAAACAAATAGTAGTTGGTTGCAGTATGCATACTTTTATTTTTTGCTATCACTATACAAGTACTTATGTTACCTATGACACCTGTCAAAAAAATTACAGCGTACACTATTGTAAACGGTATCACGAGTTCGAGTGGATACATGGAATCATTGAAACTTTCAGCACTCCGACTTGTGTTACTAAAATTTGTTCCTGACGTTTCGTTGTCTAAAAGACTGAGAATAATTTGAGGATCCAGCGTCGTTGTAATGGTACTGGCCATTTTTTTGTATCTATTTCTTTCCTGGTATGTAGTTTATTTTTAGGCTTTAACTATATCTTCTGGGATATCGGTTACCAATATAAATTGTTTTACATTTCTAGGTATTAAGACCTTCCATATTTTGTCTCTGTATAATTCCCATTGTTAAGTGTTTTTTTTTTGCATTCGTATAATCTGAAACAAAGAAAGGTATATATTAGTTTTTTTATATCTAAAGTAAATAAATATTTAAAATTTACAGTTGGCTTGTTTGGGATTCTATTTTTTTTAATCTCTATGACAGCTCACGAAGGCTTGTATAAAGCATAAGTAATAGATACCGTTAGTGCCAGATGTTTAGATGTTTAACCCACTTTTCCCCAGTTCAGACAACAATGTCCAAGTATCGAAATATACAGATATTTTATTTTACCCCCTTTTAGACAACTGCATTGCAAAAAGGGATTTGCCAGAGCTTAGTGATGACTTCATAATTTTTTATACTTGGACTTTTTTCCTTTAAGAAAAAATGTAAATGGCACTACGCGCAATATCCGAAAGCCCCGGACAAATCCGATTACTGTCAAAGGCCTCTTTTTTTGCCAACTACAGATATACCGGCTGTTGCTCCGTCGAGCGGGACATAGGGAATCCCATGTAAATTTTGAAGTGGTCCAATATTGGCTCCCCTAATTATTTTAGAAGAAAATATTATTAGGATTTTTTAAAGAGCACAAAAAGTTGTACCCAGTGTATAAATTTCAGCTCTTCTCAGTCCGCCAGCTAAGAGATAAATGCTAAAATAAGTTACGAATCTCCTATTTTCTTACGCGCCCTGTATTATTAGAAGTTTATAATAAAATACCAGAAAAATTATTTAACCTCTTACGCTCAAGTTGTCAGATCAATGTCACATCATTTTTAAATAATGAACTACTCAAATCAAGAAAAAATCACTATTATAAAATGGTTTTATCAGGGAAATAGTTATCGAAGAGTAGCGGACATGTTTGCAGCCTATTTTCCCAATAGGCCAATACCAAGTAAATCGACAATAGAATGGACGATAAAAAAATTTGAAACTACAAGCACAGTAATCAATAATTGCAGAGACGGAGACGAAATACGACGACAGGAATTTTGTTTTAAGATGATGGAGAGGACAAACACTGACAGAGGTTTTTTACAAAATATTTGCTTTACTGACGAATGCACTTTTACATTGAACAACGAACCCAATATTTAAAATTGCCGGTACTGGAGTAACGAAAACCAAAATCGATTTGTTGAGACAAGGACTCAATATCCACAAAAAATTAATGTTTTGGCGGGAATTTTTGACCACCATATCCTTGGACCATTTTTCCTTGACCGAAATTTGAATGCGGAGTACCTTCTGGAACTTTTAGAGGAACAAATTTTGCCTGCTTTGAACCTTGCTCGTGAAAATCAAGAGATTTGATATCAAATAATGGCTGCCCAGCACACAGTACCAGAGCTGTGCGCGAATACTTTTAACAACGCATTTAATAACGACATCATAGGCCCGAACCACGCAATATCTTGGCCAGAGGTCTCCGGATCTTTCGCCAAACGATTTTTTCTATGGGGACATTTAAAACTAAGCTTATACCAATAAAAAATATGAAAATTTAGACCAGGTAAGGAATGCTATTTCCGCTGAATGTGCCGAATATCGATGTACCAACTAGCCAACGTAAGAAATGAGTTTTATAATCGTTTGGGTTATTGTCAGGCAGTTAATGGAGGAATATTTGAGCATTTGATTAAATCCTGTATTTTCGTCATAAATTGATTTCTAAATGTTGACAAATTTGTTTTATTGTCTTGCGTAACTGTGAGTGCATGTGTTGGAATTAGCTGCAAACTAAAATGAAATGCGAGGATTCTTTTTGAAATTCCCGTATTAAATTGTTCAGTTTTGGCAATGACATTATAAATTATTGATCTAAATTGTCACTGATAAATCGATATGGTGTTTTTATTATTGATTTCTAGAGTACAGGGTGCATAATGAGATACTACGTTGCAGAAGTATTTAAGCAGTTTTCTCTTTACTGGTTGGTTGAAAAATGCTCAAATTTTCATTTTGGGTGGAACTTATTGTGCTCTTCAATAAATCCTAATAGCATTTTTTTCTAAAATAATTAGGGGAGCCAATATTTGACTACTTCAAAATTTACATGGGATTCCCTATCTCCCGCTCGGCGGAGCAACACCCAGTATACGCATAACTTAATAACCAATAATTCGCGCTATTGCCTGTCAATTTTTATTATGTTTGACTTGTATGTTTACTATTTCTGTGTGTTTTCAGAGGTCTATTAATATAAAATTCTACCGCACAAGCAGGTAATAACGATACGACATAGAACTTATTAGCTATAGGTGGGAGTACGGTCTTAGTTATATTTCACTGAAAATCAGAAAAATATCACCTGTCCAGGATTGAGATGAAAATTGCATTTTTGTTACCTGAAGGACAAACGCTGTTGTTTACTTTTTATTTAATAGAAACTGTCAGTTTTAAAAGAAGTCCTATTATAATAAATTTCTTAATTAAAAACTTTTCATTACGAGATATATTTAAAAATATTGCGAGAACTACATTAAATAGCACAAAAATTAGTACTTTGCTGCATTGTGTTTAGCAAAAAACTACGAATTTGATGGTGAAAGCATGGATGATCACTTAAAACATATTTTAAAAGATTGGGCGTACAAGATATAAAAAACCGAAGAGGATAATTACAAGGAGGCATATTTAACGAATATAATAAAAAAATAAAACCATAATCAATTAATCAACTCCAAGTTATTTTTTTTTAAATGGTAGGGCCCGTCGATTAATATTTTTAGTCGCGATATTTTCTATGAAAATAATATTTATATGGTATGTCCCAAATTTAACGATGGTTTTTTAAATCACAAGTTTTTTAAGGGTATGTCGTTTGCGAGTTATTAAATAAAAAAATTGTATTTAAAAAATAAACAATATCTTATTTATATTAATGTTCTTCAATACCAAATGAAAATTTGGGACAAGGGATTTTCGACTTCCTACCCAAAATTTCGGAATTCCAAAAACAAATAGTTTAAATTATTTTTGGCACATCGTGAATATTCCAAAGTCATACTCGTAAGTCATAACGTAAAATTTTATTGCGAAGAAAGAAAGTACTATACATTTTTTTAAATTTCGGCACCTAAACGATCGTAACAGTTAGGATCGTTTCATAAGATCTTTTTTTTACAATGTGAATAAAATGTTATTTATTTTTAAGTAAAATTTTGTTTTAATAACACTAAAATCTTGGACTTCCATTGTCTTTATTTTTTAATTGATTCACAACGTTTCGGCTAGTGATGTATTACCAACTGTTTTCAAGTCAGTCAAGTCACTTATATAATCACTTACTAATATTCGTTGCTCACCAAAGCTTGACCGATTTTCGTGATGGTTTAGCAACGGCTGCAAGATTTTTGAAATGTCCATACTAGGCTTGCTAAATACATTTTGGTTGTTTAGAATCATTACTGCTTCTTTAAATTTTCTTTCTTCCAGTAGGTTTCTTTATAAATAATTTTTGCTTTCTACCATTGTATGCGATTTTGTTTGACTATGATGTTCGGCAACCTCTGACTTCGACGCTTTACCCCGTCCCGTATGTTTTTTGTATTATTTAACTCTAATTTTGAGTGGTCTTTTTGTTTTCCGATTGTATTTTTTACCATATTTACAGAGTATGTGGTAGATACAGTCATTATTCAAAACATTATTGGCCGGTCTGGTCTTAGAAAGTGTTCTTCTAAGAGTGGTTTGGGATTTAAATGAGGTTTTAATATTACATTTGTTTGTGATTGGCTGGATCCTTTCCGAAGTTTCTTTATTATACGAAATTGTCATAAATGTTTGGTCTTGTTCAGACTTGTTCTAGTAAGAGTTTTTTGTCTTATGTTGATATTTGTTGTTGAGCCACATTTTGCTTCCTCTACATTGTGAATTTAATACATGTTTGGAGGAGATTTAGATGTTTTGAAAAACCTTCAAGGTTTTCGTCATTACATGTTTTAGCCAAACTTCTGGTTTGATTAATGCAGTGTTAATTGCGTGTTCCTTTAACCATTCTAGATAAATATTTGCTACAACTGGAGAGAGCGATAAGCAGAAGTACATTATCCTGCGCATAGTACCCATCTTTTACTTGAAAGTAGAAACTACCGAGGCACAGCTCCAACAGCTCCATCACTTTAACCAGCGGCAGGGTGGTGCATTCTACTAGTGTGTCATCTTCTTAACGATTCTTCTACTCGTAGATTTGTATACAAAATTTCTACATCAAAACTTACAAAAGTATCGTCTTGTCCATGGTGACTTACCGACTTGTGGTTTAATTGAGTTTAAAAGGTGTTTTGCTAGTTCAGTCGTGAGTGCGATTCTAGAACTGGTGTTGGACTTTAAGGGTATATTGTTCTTGCGGTTTCAGGTGTCCATAGAGATGTAGAGTTTTACTGTTATAAGGCATTAAAGCTGTTCTAGTTTCATCGGTCGGAAAGTTTTTGTATTTCCGTAAATTTTTTTCTCTGTTGATGTTGTGGAATCTTGATTAAGAGATCTGTATATGCCTTTCTGAAAAACATTGTCCATTTTCCAAGCATAAGTAATTATATTCATGTTAACGATACTTTTGTTGTACGGTCAAGTAATGATGAAGAACTTAAAGATTTTCTAAAACATCTAAATTGCTTCCGACCATTTATCAAAATTACAATGGAAGGAGCAAACGTCGGCTCTACCTATTCTTGATGTTCTAGTCAAACGAAATAATGGACATATACAAACCTCGGTAAACATAAAACCTACTTACACTGGACAATATTTACAACAAAATTCTAATCACCCTAACGGAACGAAACAAGGGGTCATACATATTTTATACAACCGCACAGTGATCCGTAACGGTAAGGAATCCCTGCAAGAAGAGATAAATATAACTAGAAATCTTCAGCAGAATGGCTACAGTGAGAAACTGGCTAAGGAAACAATAGAAAATACCAAATTATAACAAAACACTTAAACTTGAGCAATACTAAATTTTGTGGCAGTTCCTTATATTAAAGGGACTTTGGAAAAGATCCGCAGAATCGCGAACCAGTATAATATTAAAACGGCATTGAAATCCCAAACCAGTTTGACAATGTTTTAAATGTATGACTGTATGACTGTATTTTCCGAATTCCCTGTGAATGTGGTGAGGTATACATTGGGGAAACAAAAGACCATTTAAAAATTAGAGTTAAATAACACAAAAAACCAATGGGATGAGGTAAATTGTCGAAGTCGGGGGTTGCCGAATAGGCATTTCATTTAACGACATTCAGAATATCTGCTGAAAAATTGGCCAAGCTTCGGTGAGCAACGAGTAGTTTTAAGAATAGTTTTTAGTTATTACTTAAAAACGGTTGGAGATACATCACTAACCGAAACGTTGTGTATCAATTAACAAATAAAGACAATTAAAGTTAAAGATTTTAGTGTAATTGAAACCATAACATACCGAACACCTTCAATAAAATTTTGTTTTTTAATATCTCGCAAATAACACGAAAGAAAAATTTGAAATTGGGCAATTATATAAAACTTAATACGCGCTTTAGAAATACCCTTTAAAAATAAGATAACGTCAAAAATTTTAAAAAAATGTCAAAATATCTATGATTTTTGTCAATTTGAATTTTATTAAATTTTCGGTTTTTATAGTTTATTTTTATCTTAAAAACGGGGCAGACTTGCCACCGAAACGTAAAGAAGTATTTCTTTTTGCTGTTTCAGGCGATTTGCTACTTTAGAGGGGTCAATAGGATTGAGCATATTCAGTCTCTATATTCCGGGACCAGGACCGAAGCGGTCCCATTGTATAAATTTTCCTTTGGCGTATACCCAACAGGAACTTTTTAGTAAATGAATACGCCACAACAATACAGAAAATATTTACAAAAAACTTCTAGTAAAATGCTTTCAAAAATGAACCAGTAAAATAGGTGTTTTTTTTTTAAATGTTAATTTTATTTAGTTTCCTTTTGTTTCAATTCAAAAATACGTATAAAGGTTTTTTTTGAAATTTTTATTTTTAAACAATAATAACATTTTAAATATGTACTTTCTTAAGATTATATTGTGTATTATGTCAAGTGTTTAATTCAAAAAGTATGGAACATATTTGAAATAATAATAAACTTTTAAAAGTCATCTAAAACCCGATAGTCCAACCAAATTAAAAATTGTTTTTAAATTGAAAACCTTTGTTAAAGTAACTGACTTTTCAGTAAATTTAAAATAAATAACTTGCTTGTTTGTCTTTTAATGAAGTTTTCAATTTGTTGAAATTACAAAATATTTTTTAAATAGAAATTATTTGGAACTACATACGAATTATGATTTTCGGTACAAATTTGATTTAAGGTATGTAATTTTTAAAAGGTTTTTTTTCTGTTTCTCATATCGGCTTAATATACGAGAATACTGCATGATTTTTGTTCAATATATTTTTTTCTGGGTTTACCAAGGGCAAACAGCTAAACTGCTATTTTATTTTTTATGAATAATTTGATATAATTAATTATATTTTGTCAGAATAATAACGTTCTAGTGTCCTACTTCCTAATTTTGAACGTGTTGTTGAAGACTGCAGTATTACAAGTTTTGGAAGAGAAATAATTTCAGACTTAAAGCAGAAAAATCAACCTTTTTAAAGCGACTGTGACCATGGATGTAATTTAGTTATTCCACCCCGGGCGACGACCCTCCAAGGGCGAGCGGGACGAAAAAAATTGTTACATGGGCGGCGGACGTGCGGTGTTGCCAGGTTTACTTTTCCCTAGATTTAGGAAAAAAATCTGAAGACCTGGCAACACCGCCTTTTGGGGTGCCTGAGACAACCCCCTTGGGGCGAAGTTTTAACCTCCCAGAGCTTCAAATACCGAATATATGCCCCTTTCCCCATATATGAACATGTGCCCCACATGAAACTATCAGTAACGTCAGTAACTTTTTGAACTCCCCTTGTATAGCCAGGACTTATGGATGTGCCTTCGTATGTCAGAGTCTAAAAGATTCTTGAATTTTCCAAAAGCATCTAGAACAGGTGTGGGACACGACATATAAGGTGGGAGAATGTTACGGAATAAATACCGCGTCGTTTCCCATATCCAGTCAGTTGATGTCAGACCGTGGAAGAGGTCACATCTTATGGATACCGGGAGTTACCTCCCAGGGTTAATTACGTATTTTTGTTTGGACAGCCAGATCTGGGAATCTTCGCTGGATTTATTTGTGTTTGTTCTCGAGTAGAATGTGGTAATGGGACCTGAAGAGTTTAGTCTACATTGGAGCTTTATTTTTATTTGTTTTATTTGTTAGAACGATTGCAGTGCTGGCGCGGCTGAAGGTTAGCAAACCTCCTCGGCGCCCAGAGATGAAGAAATCGTTAACTTCTGAATACTTACAGGAACGAAACAGTTCGGCCGTCGCCTTGAATTCGTCAGGCTTTTCAGCGCTTTGTTTCCTCAGGAGGACAGGAGACTTTGAAGGAAGAATCAAGCCGGCTATCACCTTAAACGCGGAAGTATCGTCGTCTTCTTCCCTAAGAAGTACTTCAGGTTATTTTGAGTCCACGGCCGTGGAGGGCCACGGTTGGAAAGTCACCAGAAGGAGGTCCAGAGATACAAGGAAGAAGTTTTAGTGAAATTGGGACCGGGCCGAGGATGGCGTGGGGAATGTAAGCACTTGGAAAGTGCTAAAAAGGGAAATTGAGCAAGAGAGACTCGGGCCATGGGCGGCCGTGGGTAATTTTCTGGGAAAGGGTGTAGGAAGACGAAAAAAGTCATACCCATCGTTTGGGTAAGTGGCCGAGGTTGGCCTGAAGAGAGGGAGCACCTGGAGGAAGAGGATAGGTCTTTGGAGGAAGGAGACCAGGGCCGTGGGCGGCCCTAATTTTATTCAACACAGAGAAGTAAAAGGAGTTATAGGGAAGCTTCCTGTGAAGTTGTAGCTTTTTTCCGAGCCCGGCCTAAAGAGTGACGGCACCTGGAGGTGCGCTACGGGGAAGACGTCCAGAATATACCGAGGCCAGGGACGGCCATCGGTTATTTCGGTTTAGGATTAGAGAGGAAAAAGGGAAGAAGACAAACCAGCAGAATTTACCCTCGGCCGCAGTTGGCCTGGAGATTTAGAGGACCTGGAGGTCCTCTACGAAGAAGGCGCCCAAGGATATCTTTAAACACGGTAGGCCGTGGTGAAAAGTCATAATGCAGACTACTAATTACCAACAAAAGAGCCAGCTGGTGTAACAAGAAGGGTGCTAAGGCTTAGTGAGGGTGACAATCCGCTAGGCCTTACGCGAGAAGAGCCATTGTTTACCCCAAATGGTCCTAGTTGTAAAAAAGGAACCAAAACTGACACCCAGGATCTAGCTGATGAAAACAAGAAGAGCGGCCGAGTCAGTCAGTAGTGAGCGATCGGAGATAGACTAAAGAGAATTATGAGCAGTCACCGATTTTAGGACGTTATAGATTAGTAAATTTAATATTTTGTTGATTGTATCATTTGTTTTAGTGATCAATATAGTTAATAAAATATAGAGTGTGACTAGTGTGAGTCTCACTTATCGAAATAACCCGTAAATTTTACGGGGTATTCTGTTGAAAAAAAGTGGAAGAAGAATTAAAAAAGAGAGCAGCGAGAGAGGGGTTTAATGTTGAAATTTCTCAAAAGTGCTGGTCAATTAGTCAGTAACATTTAAGAGGACCTAAATGAGACAAACACTAAAACGGATATAAAATTTTTGACCGAAGCAGAGGATTCTCAGCATACAGTAAGATCGGAACAAGCTTTAGCTCCGACTTCATTAAATTCGCCTGAGCAACTTGAACAACCCTTTAGACAAGGGAGTCCTAACTCAGGTGGATAAACTGATCTTTTGGAAAATGAAGCTCAAGCTGATCATGTTCTAGAATCACGTACCGATTTAATGTATGTCGGTAAATGGACACTTGATAACGATCACCAAGACGTCCAGTACAAAGGCTCAGTGCGCCAACTCATGTAAATTGAGGTATTGTAGGATAACAAGAGAAAGAACATTCCAGGCTGTTCTGAAATCTACCACAATTGAAAAAATTAGTTTATGTATAACCCTTAAAAGCCTCTTTTGCTTTGGTTGTTCTTTTGTCTAATATAAATACTGAAAACATTATTTTATTTAAAAAATAACCCAACAATATGGGTTAAATAATTTTCTTTTCTTGCTCTAGTTACTGTTTGATGCTTTTGAAAACAGTCACAATTAAACTTGCAACAATGTTGGTCTAACAACAAACTGGTCATATCATGGGCAAAGTAATAATGTAAAGCATTTTTGTAAGAAATGGTAGAACCATTCAAGGCACCAAAGAAACATACAGGGGATAACTGGTTTACAGTTTATTTCATGGTTTATGAATTACTAAACGAAAAAATTGACTTACTTGGCACTTTGAGAAAAATAAAAGAGAAATACCGTTGGATTTTTTACCAAACCGTAATCGAAAGAAAGTCATCAGTTGTTTGGCTTCCAAAGTAAGTGACTCCAGAAACAAAAAAAAAAAAACCAGAAATTATCACATATAATACACCGTACTAAAAAAGGAATTATAATTTGGTTAGACCAAATTGAAAAATAATGTACCCGAAATACAAGGCTTGGTCTATGGTGGTGTTTTATAATCTGTGTAATGTTCTCAACAACAATGCCATCGTGGCATTTATAAACTAAACAATTTGAAAAGCAGAATAACATGACAACTTTTAAATAAAATGAAAAACCTGGGAAATGTGAAACAACAAATCCACAGAAGAGCTAAATATTTCAAAGATTCCAAGGGAAGAGCTACGTCAGGAACCCTATAAAACTGCATGGGAGAAGAACCTTTTAACTAATAAGGTCTCTAAACAATAAAATTATTAAGGAAGCGCTGTTTTTACGTGAAAGCCTCGTGATAAAACAATTTTCCAGAAAATTTGGTGCATAAATGTGAAAATGGATTTGTAATGTCCATTTTTTCAAAAGATATATGCCATGAGTGTTAAATGGAAGTAAATTAAAATTTCTTTTATTATTATTATTAACATAATTGTGTTGTTTTTCTGTTTTTTCTTGAGGAAATTTAATTATGTTTAGTTCTCTTTTATAATATTTAGGCTACTTCGCAGATAAAAAAATATCCTCTAGAATATCTAGCATTAGTTTGTGCTTTTGAAATGGTTGACTTTGTTTACTCGAAACTGCGCTGCATTTTGAATCGTGTAACGATAACTGACGCGACTAATTTCCGTATATTTAACTTTTGGCGCAAAATAGGTTTCAATTAAGAAATAGGGCAAAAGGTTTCTTATGTCAAACTTGTGGAACAACATACTAAATACTTAAACCACCACTTAATATTCTTATGTTTTATATTTAAGGATTTAAGAAATAAATGAAATCACAAACGCGGCAGAGAGAATTCGGAAAATAAATTCAAGTATTTGTGTTAATATTCGCCGACCTATATTTTTTCAGTCCCCCGCAGCTTCACTGAGGAGATCTTGTTTTTAAGATTTTAATATTTTTATACATGTAGGGGGGCTAAACTAAGAAAAACATTAAAAAATGAAAAAAAGTTGTTTACAATGGGTACATACATTCTTAAGCAAAATTATGTTAATAAGATCTGACAAGAAAGAAAGTAATGCTTTCTCCAGTTCATTTTTTTCTAAAAAAATCTCTTTTCTAAATCAGGGTAGATTTAGTAAAGAAAATTTGTTTTAATTTTAAATGTTTTCAGTTCAAAATTTTAAAAATAGCCTACATCTTAATATATTTAAATGTTTTCGATGGATTTTATTTTTAGCCCCATTTTTTAATTTTAAAAAGTAGAAACAAATCTTATTCCGCTCGGGAGTTGTGACACCATCAGACAGATAAATAGGCAGACAAACATACAGACCATAGTTTTCGTAACGTAAGAACCTCAATTCTGCCTAGTAAATCCTCTCACATTTACTTCGGAAGGCACGTTAAGCTGGTGGTCCCCATACCTGTGTCTAGTTGGTACGCAACATAGATATGTGCGAGAGGGCGCCTACGCTATGAATAGAGTACGGCACAGCAAGAAGAAGAAGAACCTCAAAATGTGAAAATTTGCATTGCAAGGTGTGTTTTTTTAATATAATACTTTCCTCATAGCAAGAGGAGTATAAATACATCGCTTGTGCTAACTTGTGACAAACATCCAACAAGGACTAAACAGGCCTTTCCTATTATGAAACAAAAAGTAAAGAACAGTTAAAAAATGATTTAATAAATTAAAGCACAAGAGACACAAGATAAAATTAACATTTTTTATTTGGTAAGTCTTATTGTTTTCAATATAAGAAAATTGCAATTTAAATTTAAAAAAATGGTAGTGCACCAGGCCAAGTTTCGGCCTGATGCACGCAGTGTATTTATTACAGGAGACATTTTATCATGTCTTTCCCCCTATCATAACTTTGTTATTGTTCCACATAAAGGTATATAATTTGGTGTGTAAATTGACATAAATATTCTAATGACCTGTCAAAAATTAAGAAAGTTTTGTCAATTTATTTATATGATATTTGATTTTGAAAATGCCTATTTTACTACTGACTAATTGACTGACTGACTAATTGGTAACTTTTGACTAATTGACTGACGCATTCACTCATCAGAGTTATAAGGCACTTTCTGAGAAAGTAAAAACTTTAAATTTGGTGTGTAAGTAGGTTTTAGGAGACAAGTAAAGTAAACATTCGCTTACTGCAAATTTTTTACTCGAAACGAGTTTGGAATCTGATTAAACCTGAATTTCTGAGGTTATAATTACTTGCCACACCTACAGAGCAAGGTATTCCGAGAAAAAAAGGCATGAGATCTACCCCCTCCTCATTTTTTTTCCATTTTATGAATTGAAAAAAGAAAACAGATGCCACCGAAAACAATTATGTAAAATAAGGGCCAAGATCCTTTTTAAAAATCCCGGCCTTTTAAAATACTGAGATTTAAAATTACGCCATGATCTGTCCACAATTTTGTTAAACTCTTTTTTGACTTGGCAAGTTTTTTATTGATCTGTCTCTCTAAGTGAAAAAAGCTGTTTGTATAAGAAAAAGAGAATATTTAATAATAAAGATAGATCAGTTAAAAACTAGCTAAGTCAAAAAAGGGAGAAACAAAAGATTTCTTAATATAAATTTCTCTTTTACAAAAGTGGTTAGAACACAATGTTTCAAAAGTTATTCTAATAAAAGTATATTGGTGACTTATAGAGACAGTCCTTTATTCCGACTATGTCTACCCTAATATTTTGACTTTTTCCAGATTGCAATATACCTTAAATATACGATATTATCGCCCCTTTTTTACGGCGTTTTGAGTTTTAAGACTTTTTTTTAATTGCCCTAAAACTTAAATTCCGAATTGCAAGTTGCAAGTTGTTAATTGCAAGCCTAATTTTGATGAGTTAATGGATAAGTGAGTGAAAGAGTTATTTGGTAGTGATCCTAATAATATATTTATTTGCAAATTGTTAATATTTCTTCTAATGTTGTCTATATCCCCTAAACGAAGTTATGCGATTGCAGTGTCACTGGCGAGGGTGTCCAAGCTCTACATCGGATCGGATTAACGCTCCTTAACCCAGGTCGCCAAATAGTAAGATTGTTCAAAACCTTAGCCACAATTTCAGAGTTAAGCATTACAAATAGTCGTGCGTGTTCAGATCTGTAAGAGTAATTAGTAGGCCCTTACGTACTTAGGAGTAATTTAGGTCTGCTTGATTACCGAAGCGACATGTAAGTGCAATCTTATTACTCAAGCTGGAAAATTGACTGCTTGTTCACTGGCGTGCCCGTAAGAGCGGGGCATAAATGTGACCACAGATTTTTTTTTATATATTGGAACACATTGTCTTAAATTTGGCAAGAGGTAGTTTATTGACCAAGACACTTAAGAATTTTATGGTTTGAAGGAAAAGAGAAAGTTTTTCCATGCAGTGGGTTCCACAGTCCAGACACTCTATGGATAAAGAAATGAACAAAGTGGGAAGTTCAGGGCCTCTCCAGATGAATTGTAAAGGCATGCATAGGAGAAATACGACGTGTGTATGTGTGTACTGAGAGCTGCCAGAGAAGGAATTATTAATGACCCGCACACAGAAAAGCTTCTTTTTCTTGCCCACCGATGCACTGTAACGGATATGTCACTATTTTATAGGTTTTGCCAACTTGAAAGGCCACGAACATCCCACTTAGTTCGTTCATTTATACCTAAAGCGATATTGAATTTTTAGCAGTACATTCTTAAAGTAAAATCCATTACCAGTTTTCAAAAAAAAAAAATGTAGATGTCCGCAACGAAAAATGAGCGGCGTTTGAGATTTTGTCACAAAAATTCCCCAAAATTTCCACTGTGCGACGTTAAAAATTTCAAGAAAACCAAACGTAAAATTATATATTATTAGCATCATTCATTAAAGTGTAGTCATAATAATCTTATATGGTTTTAATATGTTCTAATTATATGTCACGAAAAGAACTTAATGAATACCAAATTGATGATGCACAACGCGCAGTTCAGTAATTATTCTTCATAATAACTAAATTTTTTGTTATATTTTAATCAAGAAAATAATTATCTGTTGTCAATTTTGTTATGTAGATAGTAAAAAAGTATATCATTAAAGCTTGTAACTAAAATTAAATTGTGTCAGTATGCTTATTATTAAGTGATTTTTTTGAATTTATTTGGTATATTTGTTAATTAGAAACACGCAAACCGCTGGTTTCTTTAAATAGATATATCTTTATTCAAAAATAACCAATGATGTACAGGGTTATTTATTTTTAAGTAAACGGGGCTTTATTCTGAACTCTCCTATACTAAAAACGAATATAGCCATTTCGTGTTTTTTTTCCGTAGAATTCAATAATCTAATCAGAAAAACATTTAAAACAAAAACAAAAGAGTTACAGCACGAGTGACGTATACCCCGTATATTTTTATATCAATAGATGGAGATTTTCACGAGGAATTCGGTGATATAGGGGTTGCTGGGATTATTTCCTGCGGTTCTGCTGCAATTGTCTAATAGTCCACAGTTCAGGCCTCCCCTGGCAAGTTGATTACCACATACTTTATAATTCGTGAGGAACTTCGTTTCGACGAGTCTACCACGCTTTTCCTCTGCGACTCTTCTCGATTCCTCCGCTTTTCCGCTCGAAAAAGCCCTATATTATGGCGATTTCCCAAGGTTCTAAAAAGTCACGACCACAACTTTTTTAGCTAAAGTTACTGGAAATTTTGTTAAAAATGTGAATTTAAACTTGTCCGACAAAAATTTGTCCGACTTTTTCATGTCTACCGCTCGAAACATGCCCAAATGACAGGGTATTGAAAACCGATCACCACATAGGTAATTTTTGGTAAAATTAATTGTTAATAATTTATAAAATAGCATTTTATGTTTGTCCGACAAATTTTAAGCCGCATTTTTTCAGTCCGACAGCTGGAAATTGGAATTTTGACGGGGTATAAAAAATCGTTGACCACAAACCTAATTTTTACTTTTTTTTCTTTTAAATTTATTGTAGAAAATAGTGATACACCTGTCCGACAATTTAGTGTCCGCATATTATTAAAAAATCATTAAATACGTTGTAAAGGGCCATCCGTTAAATTACGTCACATTTTAAGGGGGAGGGGTGTAGAGGATTGTGACATTGTGTGACAAGGAGTGTGGGAGGGTTATCAGCTTTGTGACATCACGTGTAAAAATCTATATTTCTCTTACTCTTTCTATATATTTATAAGGTTTAAGTAGATTTTATTCGTTGGTGAGCTTACGCCTGCTGTTCTGCCATTCCGCGCGGCCGTTGCCCGTGAGTATAAAGGGTAAAAGATAACCAGCACTATCTCCAATGAACTTTTAGTCCGTTGTAGAACTGGTCTGATTATTTTTAGACGTAAAATTTTAAAACATGTGACGTCGCAATAGGGGGGAGAGGGTCTCACAAATGTGACGTGTTGTGACAGGGGTGGGGTGGGGGTCAAAAAATCATGAAATTCTTGTGACGTTATTTATGGATGGCCCCTAATGAAATTTAATATACAAAATTTAAAATATTGAAACTATTTTCTCTTATAATATTTCAAAAGTTCCGGCCTTATTTTACCTTTTGGTGACAATAATTTTTCTTTCTTGAATAATCATTCTTTGCTTTTTTTTTTTAAGTTTTATTTGATTTCTTTTAAATTTACTACAAAAGTCTCGGCTTGTTTGGCCTTTTTCAATGTCTACAAAAAATATATTTTTTATTTTTAAATTTAAGATACAAAACATATAAAGATGAGGGGATTTTTTTTTACAATTTAAAAGTATATCACATACTAAGTAAACAAAATAGATTTCTTCTCAGAGGTAAGTCAGAAGAAATCTATCATGTTTACATAGTATGTGATTTACCCCCCAATTTTTTTAAATTTAAAAAAATCCCCACCTTTATATTTTTGTATCTTAAATTTAAAAATAAAAAATATATTTTTTGAACATTGAAAAAAGGGTAAAAATATATATATATATATATATATATATATATATATATATATATATATATATATATATATATATATATATATATATATATATATATATATATTTTTATATATTTTTTATATATATATATATATATATATATATATATATATATATATATATAAAATATATATATATATAATATATATATATATATATAATTTAAAATTCATGAAAAAAAACATAAAATAAAATACTTTATTGCCAATTATAAATATATGTACAAATTTTACGAATTTTTTATCTTGTCGGACTAACGATTTGCGGATATATTTTTCGGACAATATATTTTTTCTTTTAAAAATACTTTTCTTTAGTGTGTTATTTTTGTCCGACATGTGGTAAAGGATTTTTTATACCCCGTCAAAATTTCAATTTCCAGCTGTCGGACTGAAAAAATGCGGCTTGAAATTTGTCGGACAATCATAGGATATTATTTTATAAATTATTTATAATCAATTTTACCAAAAATTACCTATGTGGTGATCGGTTTTTAATACCCTGTCATTTGGGCATGTTTCGAGCGGTAGACATGAAAAAGTCGGATAAATTTTTGTCGGATAAGTTTAAATTCACATTTTTAACAAAATTTCCAGTAACTTAAGCTAAAATAAAAAGTTGTGGTCGTGACTTTTCAGAACCTTGGGAAATCGCCATAATATAGGGCTTTTTCGAGAGGAAAAGCGGAGGAATCGAGAAAAGTCGCAGAGGAAAAGTGTGGTAGACTCGTCGAAACGAAGTTGCTCACGAATTATAAAGTATGTGGTAACTAACTTGCCAGGGGGGGCCTGTACTGTGGACTATAAAAACTGCATGATACTATAAGGATAGTTTCACCTGAAAAAACCTGGCTGCCACAGGTCACAGGTGCTTATTTGTCAAAGTCAAGCATTTTAAAAATACGTTTATTACATTTTGAAGTAGTTTTATAATGAGGTTTTCATCAGCAAAACGCCCTTCAAATTATATTATATGCTAAAAATGATATGATATATCTATTTCTAAACCAAGCAGCAAAATTACAATAAACGAAAAAAATTAAAATACAATACGAGGTAAAATATGGTGATAATAAAAACACATATAACAAAAAATTATAATGTTACTAATAATTTAAATGTTCTATATGACCCACGTTATTTTCGAAACGTGATCTATAACCCCTCCTTGCCTTTCTAAGCTCGCCGATATTATTGGAGGTTCTTGGTTAAGACGATTAATTTCATTAAATTTACAATTTTTTCTCTTATTTCTTCGGTGTTTGTGTTCCCATTTTGGTAAACGACATTCTTCAAGTGACCCCATAGAAAAGTGTCCAAAATTGTAATATCTGGACTATTAGGTGGCCATCTAATAGTGTCATAACGTCCAATCCACTGATTGAATCAGCGATTGAGATACTGCACAACTTGCACGCAACAACATCGGGCGGAGCTTCGTCTTGTTGCCAAATTATCTTGCGATACGTTTCGAGTGGCAATTCTTCTAAAATGTCCTCAATATTGTTTTCAGGAAGATTGAGATATCTTACTCCAGTTAAGGATCCCTCATAGAATATTGGCCCGACAATTATGTTGTCAAGCACACCATACCAGACATGAAGAGAAGACCTCCCTTGGTATTTAATCTCTTGAAATTTCCTGGGATTTTCCCTTTCCCAGCTGTGCGTATTGCGTCGGTTAAACATTCCCGATGTAGTGAACGTAGCTACATCCGTCAAGAATCGTTTGAAACAGGGTTGGATCGTTATCTTGTTTATGGATTAAAATTTGGGAATCAAATTTAAAGCGAAGTTCCTTATGTTCACGTGTTAAATGCTGCACTGGAAGAACGTGACATGGAAGATACTTAAAATATTTTAGTGTTCTCTGAAACGTCGCATAGGTTACTCTTCTTCTTGCAGGGCCATACCTCAAGTCTCTAACTGCGTCAGTAATTGACTTCATGGGATACAAAGTAAAATAATTTAGAATAGCTTAATCCCGGTTTCTTTTTCTCATTGTAGTCCTTTTTCTAATATGTAACGATTTTGTTTCTTCGAATAAGACCTTTAGTTTTAAAATCGTTTTTACTGATATATTTTGGTGGAAATTTGCAACATATTTTCGTTGTGTTTCCCTGGCGTGTTCTTCACATTTATAATAGAGAGTTATAATTTGAAGCCGTTCTTCTGATGAAAACCTCATTATAAAACTACTTCAAAAAGTAATAAACGTATTTTTAAAATTCTTGACTTTGACAAATAAGCACCTGTGACCTGTGGCTGCCAGGTTTTTTCAGGTGAAACTATCCTTATAGCAACATGCAGTTTTTAGACAATTGCAGCAGAACCGCAGAAAATAAACCCAGCAACCCCTATATCACCGAATTTCTCGTGAAAATCTCTATCTGTTGATATAAACATATGCGGGGTATTCCATTTAAAATATACGTCACTCGTGCTGTAACTCTTTTGTTTATGTTTTAAATGTTTTTCTGATAAGATTATTGAATTCTGCGGAAAAAAATACACGAAATGGCTATATTCGTTTTTTAAAAAAGTACATGAAAATTCAAAAATAAAGCCCTGTTTAATTTAAAATGAATAATTCTGTACTTTGTTAATTGCTTTTGTTTCGGTATGCATAATGACCGAGGAATGATAAAGGCGCATTTATTTTTTATTTAATTTGAACAACTCTAGTGGATCAATGAAAATCGAATTAAAATAACTGAAAAAGATGAGTTTCTATTTTCATCGTTCAAGTTTTGTTGATTCCACAAAATATTTATTTATTTAAACTCACCTAAAATCTGTATTTTAGGCGAATTTAATGGCATTTGAATTTTGGATAGTTGTTAATCAACTTGAATAATTTAATTTTATTCAATCCATACTAGTTGTCTGTTTTAATTGCAGAACCAAAAAGCCACGATATGACGTTAAAGTGATTCAAGAGCATAATCATTATTTAATAATATCATCGACGTAACTGTCCCTAAATTATAGACTGTCCTGTTTTGGAAATAAAGTTAATGCTGGAGAAAATGCAATAATTTGTTATTTCAGAGCTGTGGGGAGTGCTTTTTTGCATAACAGCACCTCGATCGATTTGGGGCCCAATTTTTAGTTGTAGTCCTTTAAACTTTAAAGACATTTTTAAGTGATTTTTTATATATTTCTTTATCCTCTTTAGCAAGTTCGCATATCCAGAAACAGCATTTTTGTAATACGTCTGTTTAGGCTAGAACATTTTTTTGGTTCCTGAATCAGTAAATTAGTAATAACTTTTACACCTGCACGTGCGCCATGTTTAAAAAACTAGATTCATCAGTTTCGCTTGAAATGTGTGAACCAAAAATTTGACCGATTTTAGTACATCCAGTTTAGCCTATTTACATATACTAAGTTATGATCAAAATCTTGTTCAATTACTTGGTGAAATAGTCGATCATGAAATTGAAAAGATTTAATTATTTTTAGACGTTTTAAGTTTTTGATCAATTTATTTTCAATTTGAAATTGTGTTACATGTTTTTTAGACTTATAAACTATTTTTGTTTTACCAAAAAAAATTATTTCTGTTTTTCTTGAATTTTTAATAATTGTTAAATGTTAAAGATTATTAAAAGATTATTAATAAACATATAAGTTGTCTGAGGCTTTTGAATTAATTTTAACAAACGAATAACTGGGAAGTCAAAACAAACAGCGTTTTGCGTTTAACTCTTTTAAATGGGAAAATGTTGGTAACTATAACTAAGACAAAAAATTACTAAAATCCACTAAAAAATTGATAAAAATTAAAACAAGTCATAATTTCTGCAAGTACTTGAGCAAGCTACTTGATCAATAAATTAAGAAAAAATTTAACCACCATACACATGCCAAGTTACTTGAAAAAGTGCTGGTTCAATTAAGGGCGGGAAAAATTGGGGCTTTTTTATTTTTTTAATTTTTTTAA
>JAHBCN010010994.1:0-30087 GCA_019359885.1 Listronotus oregonensis | reverse complement strand
ACCCATAAATTGCCCCTTCGTCATGAAGCTGAATTTTCTTGCAGTTACTTCTGCTTTTCCTGCTTAAGAATTGAAGTAGTAAATCTGAAACAACAGATAACGAAAATAAAACAACGCGTTAGTTTTAAGGAATACCAAGTTTAAAATAATGAAATAGTAAGTATGTATAAGTGAATTTTTGAAAATGTTTATCATGGTAAAATTTATTGCCGGCTCATGGTTTGTTCAACAGGGATGTGGGCTCAACAAAAGCAAAAAATATCTTATTCACCTATAAGCGTGCGGACAAATTGTTCCATTACTCGGGCAATAAGGTACATTTTTTAATCATTCAAAGTTCATCGGAATGGTAAAACCCGTACCTATCATTGCCTATGAGTTTGGGTCCATTTTGATTTTCTAGAAAATTTAAAAAAGCGTTCAAAGTTTTTTTTCACAATATTTTGAGAGTATCTCATTAATTTATTGATATTTTTGGAAAAAAAAGTTTCTTTCTTTTTTATAATGAGACCTTAGCAAGTGTATAATGATCCCAAAAAATTTTCTTCACAATCTTTCTTTCGTTTTGATAAATAAATGTTTTACCCATCTGCATTTTTTAGCCTACCACCACATCTATCCAGTGTGGAATGTTATGAATTTTTGACGGTCGTTTTTGCGAAAAATATTGGTGTTGCGAAAAAAATGGTAAACCATTTTTGTAGATCTTGAGGTAATCTTCATTTTTGTACCAACAAAAATTTTCTAATTCGCATATTTGGGCAGATATTTGCGGAAAACTCATTTTTGGGAATAGGACCCACTGGATAGATGTGGTAGTAGGGAATCGAACCCGGGTCTTCACGGCTGAGAGGCTTACTTACTTACTTACAAACAGCTTTATTAATTATGTACATATTTACAATACTTCCTAAGACTACATGTGTCATACAAAATTTTAAAAAACATAAAAAGTATATACAAATTTATAGGTTACAGTCTCGAGGCCTTCGCGGGTTTTTAAAAATGGGGACAACGTAAGGGTTCAAGCTTAGTGGGGGAGATTGGTTTGGGGGGATAGCTTTTTCCCGATCAGCGATCTCACAAATGTTATTAGGCATTTTTTCTTAAAAGCTTGAAAATTTTTTTAAAATTGAGTTCTATTTAACAATTTGTATTTGATTCTGAGAGACTGGTCGGCCACTACACCAGCTCGCCACAATCCAAATTTGGGGATGGTTTTTTTTTTTTTTTAACCCCCTTTCCCCCTAGGGGAATGGGGACTCCCTTCCCGCCTACCCAAAATCACATGTTTTTTTTTAGTACAAAGTATCCAAAAAATTTTTTAGAATATTTTTTTAATTACAGGAAAGTTTAATCTTATTTAATTTGAAAAAAGGACCTGATAAAAGGGAAAAATCGTTGCCTAGAATCGAGTCGGGCCCACCCGTTTTGGTTGTTTAAAATCACGCGTTCAACGATAAAATAAATACACGAATATCTCACTACCCCTTTCTCCCTTTTTTGAAATTTTTTTGTTGAAACCTTCCCCCCCTTTTTAGACCCATGTGATTAATGGACGCCCCTTTTTAATAATTTTACAAATAGGTCCTTAAATAACATATTAAAAAGTTATGAACATCGAGCAAAAAATACTTTTGAAAATGCAAAAAATTTATATCCTTTTTTAAACCACACCCAGGGTTTAAAAAAAAAAGGTTTTATTTAAATTTTTTTTTTTGGGACCTGTAAAATAAAATTTTAGTTAAAAACACGTTTGGTGTTTTCTTTTTAAAAATTTTTTGGAGATTTTTTTAAATTTTCAAAAGACCATTTGCCTCATTTTAAAGGGGAAAAGGCTTTTTGAGGATGCTAGGTCAAAATTTGGAAACTTTAACCCTTTTTTAAAAATTTGAAATGCAAAATTAAAGTAGAGATTGGTACTTATAAACCGGTTTGTCTAAATTTTAAAAAAATAGACCAATTTTTTTTGAAGGATCCTTCTAAGAAGAATCGTTTACGGATCTTTTAAAATTATATAACGAATGACGGAACTTATTTTTAAAAGTAATCAAATTTTAGTTTCGGATCCTAATATAGAATCGATTCCAGTTGATTCCAAAGAATTCCCCCCAGTTTTTTAAAAAAAAAAAAAAAAATTTTTAAAAAAATAATTTTGCCAATTTTATAATAAATGTCCATTTATTTGAATTATTACGTTTTATATTCGATGGCTTTACTACTTTTAATACTTTGTTTATAATTATTTTATGACTTTCAATTTTTTCCCCTTTCAAATTTTTGCTTTTTTAAAATTTTTATAGAAAAATGAAAAAAAAAAATTTTTTTTTTATGGCATTATTTTTAAAATGTTATACAAAGAGCTTTACAAAGCGAAAAACGTATACGACAATAATTTAACCTTTTTTTAAAAAAAATAAGACAAATTTTTATTTTGAAAATTAACTTTGTTAAATTTTCCCCGGAGTAAATTTTTTTGGAATTTCTAAATTACCCCATATTTTTTAAAATTTTATGTTTAATACCTTAAAAAAATATTTAAAGGGGCCACGTCCCCGGTTTTGATTTTCCAAGTGCGAAAATTTCAAAAAATTTCCCGGGGGGCCCCCTGAACGCTAAAAAAAATGGGTTCCTTTTTAAAAAAAAAGGCAAAATTAAAATTTTATAAATAATAAAGATAGATTTTCCCGGAAGAGGACTTTTTTAGAAATTTTTCCTCTGAAATCTTTTTTTTTTTTCCGCTATATCTTAGGTTTTTTTAAAAAATAAAAAATCGAAATGGTTTTTTTGTTTTTTTTAAAAAAAATTAATTTTATTAGCAAAAAAATTTTAAAAAAACCTTTTTTTAAATTTTATTTGGTCAAATTTTGTCATGTTTTTCAAAGCCCTTCAACTATTTTTCGCAGGAAAAACTTTCGATTTAAAAAAAGTTGTTAAAAAAATGGTTACAATCCAGGTTTTAAAAAAATGCGTAAACATGTAAACAAACGTACATATATACAAAGAAAATGGTATATTTGTTTGAAAGCACCAATAGATTATTATAAAAAATTTTTAATTCCAACAATATTACATACCTACGTATCAAATGTCCTTTTTTTTAAAGTCGGTCGATTAATTAATCAAAAATTGTACGACTTACTAAATTTTTAAAAAATATAGAACTGCCGAGTTAAAAAAATTTTTTTTTCGAATTTAAATGGAAAAATTAAATTTATCGGCAGGGGGGACAGTATAAAATTTTTTTTCCCCAACTAAAAAGTTTTATTTAAAGTAAACGAAGAATGAAAATATTTTTACGATTCAAGATATTTTAGCACCTTTGCAAGATTTATAACTATATTTAAATATTCTTTGTTTGTAGCAATTAAACAACATGTTACTAGTTATTTTATTTAATTTATTTATATAATTTACTTACAGTGTGGCCTAATAATCATACTACAAACAAAAATATTTTTTATTTAAGGCAGTGCCGAATTTATATTTTTTACGAGTGTGGATTTTTTTCCCCCCAAAGTACCTTTTAAAATAATAATTTTTCATATGTAGTAAGAAAGCAACTAAAAATTAATTAAAAAAAATAAAATATTAAGAAATTATTAAAGAAAAAGAATTAAATTTTTATAGATTTTAAAGAAAATATCAAAATATCAATAGAGATGTTTTATTGGGGACTTTTGGGGGTTTTAACCGTTTGTGAAGCACCCCCCCCGGAAGTTTTTGGGGCGAAGATCCGGTCAAATTTTTCCACCCCCGTTCCCCGACCCCGCACTCTGAAGGGTCTTTTTATTTAAAAAATAAAAATTTTTAAACAAATTTTTTTGGTTGTTAAAAAGAATATGAAGAAAAATTTTTCCCTCATCCTTGTTTTTTCCCCGAAACCCCCCCGCCCCATCCAATCAAAAGTCTTCATTCTTGTTTTTGCACACCTAAAAAGTATTGTCAGATATTTATTTAATTTTTCTGAAAATAAAATATTTTTTTTTTGGGTTTTGGGGGTAATACTGGGGTTGCTAGGGTTAAACAAGGGTTATGGTAATTTTTTTTTATATTTTTTTCAACATCAAAAGTATTGGATATTTTTAATTTTTCCAAATTAATTTTAAATTTTTTCCCTTTTTTGGGGGTGCGGGGGCGGGCAAAAAGGGAATGGGAAATTCTGACTTGGATTTTTTTGGCCACCGACAAACATACGGAAAGGGGTTTTATATTTGGGTTCAGCACTTTTTTTTGTTGTTTTCTCTTTTTTGTAGAGAAGAGACAATTGAACTTGTTTGACTTTTATTTTTAAAATTTAAATGGGCTTCCTTAAAATCTGTTAAAAAATAAAAAAAAATTCAAATTAAAAAAAAAAAAACCCTCCAGCGTTACTCAAAATTTTGACAGAAATAGTGTTAAAAATTTTTAAGGATAGGGGGCAAGTTTTGAAGATGAGAAGTAACGAGATTTTCTTTTAAATTTTTTTTGGGAATTTTTTTATCTACCAGTCCCCTTTTTAATTAAAACCCAGAAGAAGGGGGAAAAGGGTATTTCAGCTTTGACCATTTTAGTTAATATTCTAGTATTTAAAATCACCTCAACCCCAACATATTTTAACAGTACACAATTAACTGAAACTACCGAGACCTTAAGCATTGTTTCAATAATTAATTAATTAAATAGCACCAAAAAAAAGACTTGTGCATCCTTTTTTTTAAAATTTAATTTAAAATAAATTGTAAAAAAGTTAAAAATATAATTTTTTTTAAAAAAATTTTAAAAAATTTTTAATTAAAATTTTAAAAAAATTTATGCGAAAAATTGAAGAAAAATCAGTTAAAGAGAATTGCAAAAAAAACCCAAAAATTTTTTTATAATTTTTTTATAAAAAAAATTTAAAAAAAACAGGCCTTTCTATAATTAACAAAAAAAAAAGTTTTTAAGCGGACCACTTAAATTTTTTTTTTGGTTTTTTTCTTTAAAAACTACTAGATGCCCCCTAAATGGGGGGAGAAATAAATCTGTATATTTTTTTTTGGCGCAATTTTGGGGTTTTCTTTGAGCAAAAAAATTTTAAAAAAATTTAAAAGGTAAAAGGGCTAAAATTTCCCTTTTTAAGGCCCAAAAAAAAGGGTTTTCCGCAAATCTGCCAAAATAGGGAAATTAAAAAATTTTTGTTTCAAAAAAAAATAAAGATCGTCTTGTAGACTACAAAAATTGTATAATTTTTTAAAAATTGATAGTTGTGAGAAAAAGGGACCCAAAAAAACCCCCCCCAGCCGCTGCCTACCGCTAAATCCCCACTTTATGGTTCATTTTGAGTGGCGAATTTTCCATTACTCGGGCAAAAGCAAACATTCAAATTATCGAATGGAAAAAAACCCACCTATTATTGCATGTAAGTTTGGGCCATTGTGATTTTTATAGAATAATAAAAAAACAAAATTTTTTTTTTTAAAAATTTTGAGAGATCTCATTAATTTATCGAATTTAAAAAAATTTTTTTTAAATTTCTTTTTAAGAGACCTTGGAAGTTTCAATGATCCCCGAAAATTTCCTTACCTCTTGTTTGCGTTTTTTTAAAAATTGTTTTTTTTATCTGCATTTTGCCGCCGGAGTTCTAGAAAATCTGTCCAGGTGGATTGTTATAAATTTTCCGACAACCGTTTTTGGGGAAAAAATTGGGAGAAAAAATGGTAGGAACCATTTTTGAGATTTAGGGATCTCTTTTTTTTTGAACCTTTCCCAAAATTTTATATTTTTTGCAGATATTCAAAAAAATTTTTTGGTACAAAATTTTCAGGGTTTCCATGTCGAAATCGTGATAAACTTTATCTCGTCGAAAGTTTTGTGAATACCAAGAATAGGCCACAAAAAAAAAGTTAAATTTATTTACACTTGGGTACTTTAGTCTTCAGTTATTGGACTAAGAGCTTAACCCAGGAAATTTTTTTTCCCCTTTTTTTTCAAATATTATTTATTTTTCCCCAAAAAGCTGATACAATACGCCAACTTTCTAAATTTCTTATTCCGGATCCTAGAAAAAAAAAAGCGAGAAGGAAAAATAAAAAAGGGTAAAGTCCGCCTTTAGAGCCACCTTGGCAAAAACCTTTAATCGCTGGGAAATTTTTTTACATTTTACAATGGACTTCAGTAATATCTAAATTATTATTTAATATTATCTAATATGTTACACCAGGTGCAAAAACAAAAATTTTTTAAAATTTGAGGAATCAAAATTTTTTATTTTTAGGCTGATTTTCAAAAATTTTTTTCAGAAAACTTTAGGAAAGCCCAAATTTAATCCACCTTTTGTCGTTTGATAAATGTTGCGTTTTGTCATTTACAGGGTAAATAAAATGATTAATTACCCTTTAAAACTTATTTTTTTTTAAAGGTCAATATTTTTTAAGAACCATTCATTTTCTAGTTTGTTTTTTTCATGTTTTAGGTATGGGCATTTTTAAGAGCAAAATTAAAAATCTCACTACTTTAAGAGAAAGTATTTTGTTTTTAACAAACCAATTAATTCCAACTTAACTAACCTAAAGAAACATTTTTTACTCAAATTTAAACCCTAATATTTTGTATTGCCACCTCGGGTTTTCTAATAACTGCCTGCATACGGCGGTCCATACTGTCAATTGAGTTTTGGAATGGTCTTGAGAAAATTTTTCCATTCCTCCTGAAGGGCTAAAGGAGTCATTTACCAAGCGGGGAGCTTTTTACGCTCTTTGACTCGCTTACCTAGCATATTCCACAGCCTGGGCTGGGCCAGTTTTATTTTGTTGATTTCAACTTCCGCCAGGTACTGTGTGACACATCTTGTTGTATGGGGCCGCCCCTTTCTTGCATGAGGAAAAGTTTCCGCCCAAATTACATTAAAATGTATAACGATTCAAATTGTCATGTTGGTTCAAGTGGACAAAGGTTCAAGTTATTCCTTCCCACACCATTCCCGACCCTCCCCTGACTTAGAGGGGAAAAAGGGCACTCTGAAATCTTTCACCCCTTTTTTCCATACCCTTTTCCGTCCATCTGGAGAATGTAAGCAAAAACTGGATTCGTCAGTAAAAAGAAATTCGCCATATTGAAGTTCCAATTTAAATATTCAGTGGCAAATTTGCATCCTAGCTACTCGGTGACGGCGAAGCAGTTATGGCCCCGTTGCTGGTCTGCGCTTTTGACCAAACCCCCTTAACTTCCACAAAGGCTCACACTAACCGTTTTTACCTCCTTCTTGAAGGGGATTTTTGCCTGATGTTAAATGGCGATCCCGCAAAGATGTAACTTAAAGAAATTTCTCAGCAGCGTAGTTTTTCGTCTTCCCACAGCCGACCCTTTCGCTATATCTGCCAGTTTGCAGAAAATTGAATAGTCTTTTGAGAAAAAAGGCATGAACATGAAAAATTCTTGCAATATATTCAAATGTCCGCTTGTGTGCAACAGCTTTTGGAATTCTCGGCCAAAACCAGAAAAGTGGTAAAGAACGTCTGACAAGGGCCAACGAGCAAGGCCTCCTCGTAAAAAAAAATAAATAATTTATTAAAGTAGTGGGATGTTTAATTTTTTCTAAAAATGAACCGATGAAATAAAGATGAACCAAAAACAAATGGAGAAAAAAATGGTCCCTTTAAAAAATATTGACATTTAAAAAAAAAAATTTATAACGTAATTATTCCACAAGATATTTTAGAAGTAGGCTCATGAAGCAACCATTCCATTAACCCTGTATAATGCAAAACCGAACATTTTTCAAACAGTTTAATAAAAATGGTTATTTTATCTAAAGTTTTTTTAAAAAATTTATGAAAATCAGCCAAAAAAATGGAAAAAAAATTGTTTTTTTTTGATCTGATTTTATAGGATCAATTCTGCCTTTCGTTTTTTTTTATTAATTTTTAATCCATTTTTCGATCTTATTTTTATACAAAGCATAGCAATAAAGTTTATAAAATTAGCCATTTTGCATAATATTCATGCCTTTTACTAACCACTTTCAAATGACAACTGACGGACCTGTCTAAACAGACATCACTTTGGAATAGACCTTAATTCCGGCTCCCCGGTTTACTTTTTATTGATATTTCGATCAAAAAATGGAGTTTTAACGTTTTTCCCGCCGACTATGCTAAAATAAGTTCTGTAAGCCAGATTGAGAATAAAGATAAAAATACCTGAAAAATTCCGAGCACTATAAAACCACTTTATATTATACACTTAGTTTTTTGTCGCGTTGAAAACGCGATAGAAATAACATAAATTTCTACGCTTATTTCAGAGAGTGGCAGTTTGGAAGTCGAAATGACACTGAGAAAAATTAATATTTTTTAAGATCAGAGACAACAAACGCGAGGATTAAATTATTATTATAATTGGTTTAAATAAACAAATTGTAATGTGCGTGGCGCTTGGTGTTAAAGTTATTTTTTTAGAAGAGATAAAACGTTTACTTTCGTATAACGAGAATTTAATTTTATTATTTTTAATATATAAAAATAATTAGGCTTTACTTAATAAAAAAGGATAATTAACAATGTTTGCTAATGATGATTTTATGGAATAACAAAAATACAAATTCTTTATATGATGTAATTGAAAATTATATTTAAAAATCATATCATTGTGTACCTCTAGCTTGCTTTCTTTTAATATATTTAAAACTAATATTTTAATATTTAAATATGGCCTTAATAACATATTTTTAAATGATAAAATTAAAAATTTCCCCAATTTTTCTAAATTCTCAGGATTTTTGCCGATTTTAAAATTTTAATTTCGGGAAAAAAAAAAAAAATTTTTGAAAAAATTTTGGGGCCAATTGAATTTCTAGCAAAAATGAGAAGGTTTTCCATTTAAAAACCTTTTTTTTTGGGGTTTTAATAGAATCGATTAAAATATATGACATTTAATTTGGCGAAAAAGAAAGCAGTTCGATATGTAGAGCTAAGTCCAAAGACTCATGTAAAACCTTATTTATATTAAAAAAATTTTTTAAAAATTTTATTTTATTTTTTTTTTATCTTATTTTAGAAAAAATCTTTATTTACAAAAAATATTTTAAAATAATACTAAGAATTATTTGCACAAATCAAAAATTTCCCCAACCCCCTTATCCAAAAAATACGATCTACTTTAATAAAAAAATCTTTAATTAGTGACTTATTTTTTTTATCTTTTCCCTGCTAGTATTAAAAATATCATTTTTTATAAATTCAAATTGTCCGTCAGAAACTTACTGTTAGGAGGGGTAGGTTTAAAGTGAGTGCACAAAAAAAATTTTTTTTCAAAATAAAAACATACATGGTTTTAAAAAAAATATTTTGTTTTGAAACCCTGAGCTATTATATTAAAAACTTGTTTTTTGTTATAAAGATTTTAAAGTTTAAAAAAAACATAAATTTCCTTAGTCGATTTATTCATTTTAATCCCTTTTTTTTTCAAAAAAAATTCCATTTTCATTGAAAAAAAATGAGTCACGAAATTTAAAAAAATCATATAAAGTCAAATTTTTAAATTCTTTTCTGGATTAAAATAATAAGATATGAAAATAATTAACCCAAATTTTTTAAAATTGAAATTTTAAAAACTTTTTTTGTAATAAAGTTTCACTATTTTAGAAATTTTTATTCCCTTTCTCTCATTTTAAAATTTCAAGATCTCTTCCCCAAGAACTTTTTGATTTTAGTAATATACCATATCAATACCAAAAAAAAAGTGCAACAACATCTTTTCTAGTATATGTGAAATAGAAAAAAATAGACATAGTTAGACGTTGCGGGGATGTCCGTGAGTTTGTGTCCCCTTTCGGTCTAGTGGGGAGTTGTGGTTAGTTTACTAGTATTATCGATACGACCTTTTGTAAAAATTTTTAAAAATCAAATGGGAATTTGATGCTGGTAAGTATTTTTCATTATTAAAATATTATTTAACCTCTTTTTTGGGACTATACATACTTAATGTAGTGAAATAAAACTAAAACAACTTCTAACCCCCCAAAATTGAAAAAAATCTACCAAAACGTTTGAATAATTTTTGTACTGTCCGCCATTTTTAATAGATAGGGGTGATTGGAAGGGGAAACCCAACGACGCCGAGTTATTAG
The DNA here is from genome assembly GCA_019359885.1 of Listronotus oregonensis. Lineage (NCBI taxonomy): Eukaryota > Metazoa > Arthropoda > Insecta > Coleoptera > Curculionidae > Listronotus > Listronotus oregonensis. Next base: position 20,000 of record JAHBCN010010994.1, on the reverse strand, counting down.
ATAAATTAGATTAGCACCAAGGTAATTAATAACAATGAGTTTTCAAGGACATTGGGGAGGGGTTGGGGGAAATTTTTGGGGAAAATAGAAAAAAAAAGAAGATTTTTTTTATTTTTAGGGGAAATTTTTCATACAGACACCCCGTGAAAGGTCTTTTTAAAACGTTTCACATATTCCTAGGGGGGAAAAAATTTTAGGCACCCTGTAGATAATTTTGGGGGTAAATGGAAACCTTTATGACATAAATTGGTTAGGGGAAAATTTAGTTGGCCAGGCATGAGCTTTTTCATTTTTTAAAAAACCCGACCTCTGGGATTTTAAAAAAAAAAACAAATTTTGAAAGTGATGAAATTACTAAATTTTGGTTTTTGGTACATACAGTCTGTTTTACTTTACTTTTTTTGGGAATCATGGAGATACTCATTTTTTAAAAGGGAAAAATAACCACCAGTTAAGTTCAAGTTGAACCGAGTTTTTTAAATTTTTCCCCAACCGGCCCTATTACATTTCACCATAAAAAAATGTTTGCCGCTTATTGAGATATTTTATATTTTTTAAAATAAGAAATGTTTCTGTGTTAAGTTTCCAAATATTAGGGGGAACTTGAGTTTGTATTATTTAGAAATTTTTAAAAGGGGGTTTTTTTTTTATAAAAAAAATATTTTTAAAAAAAATTAAAAAAGTTATAACTTTTTAGGAAGTTTTTTTTTTTTTTTTTTGGTACCCCCTTAAAATTTTTGTAGTTTTTAAAATTTAAAAAAAATATGTTTTTCAAAATAAAACGGCATTGTCTCTGGGGTTAACCCTTTTTTATATTTTGTTTCATGAGTCTGGGGGTTTAAATAAAAAATTTTTTGGAAGAAAAAGCAAATATTTTAATAAGGATCTTGGGGGTAAAAATTTTAAAAAAATTTAAAAAATTCTGGAGGAAATGCATTTTTTTTTCCCGTGTGTTGAAAGTTTAAATAAAAAAAAATCATTTTATTTCATTTATATTACAAAATTCCAAATTTTTATAAACCTGTAAGATTTTTAAAGAAAACTTGCCAAGAAGTTTGCCAAGACTAGTTTTTCTTGTATCTCGAAGCATTTCCGGACCAACATTTATGTTTTTTTTTTTTTTTAAAAAAGAATTTGACTCCAAAAAAATTCCCATTAAGATATTTACTTTTTTTTCCCAAAAACACAGTATATTTAATCCCCCAAGACTCAAGAAACAAAAAAATTGAGGGCAAATTTAAAAAAAATTTTTTTAAATGAATTTTTTAAAAGTAAACCCCAAAAAAAAAGGGAAAAAGGGATTTAAAAAAAAAAAATCCAAATTACATGAAGTAAATAAATAAGGTATTAAAAATGCCCCTTCAATATTTTACTGAAGAATAATTTCTTCAGTTTATGATGAAAGTTCAAATTTTTGAAACTTAAACCCTTGAATGTCGTAATTTTATCAATTAAAAAAAACAAGGTTTTTAAGTAAAAAAAACACATTTTAAAACGAGAAACAAGTTTGTCATATTGAGAGCATCAGTGTTTTAAAATAATGGGAAAAAAGAATTTTTTAAAAGATTATTTTTTAAAAAAAAGTAATTAGTTTTTTTTTTTTTAAAATCTTGAATATCTTTAAACAAAAAAAATTTTTTTTGGGGTTTCGTCCATGGAAATTGGGGAAATTGGTTTTTATTTGAGAAAAAAATTTTTTTTCCACATATGAAAGTCAACATGCCCCAAAAAGAGACAAACGCGTTTACAATAAGATATTTTTTGATGGGGGTTTAAAACCTTCCACCGCGACCTGGGTCAAATTGTGGCTTTTTGGGGGAGGCTTACTATGTATTCTTTTAATTATTATATATTTATTATATTCTGCTTTGTCGAAAGGACAGGGGCGGATCCCCCCGTTGTGGACACTGTGGGCATGCCCACAACCCAATTCACTAGTTGAAACCCGGGTTTAAAATCTCACTTTCACGGTCTTTTGGGGTCAAAAATTTATGATAAAAAAAATGTTCTAAGACATTCTTTTTATCATCGTATTACGATCGAAACGCCAAAACGCTAAATTTGGGGACCCGGGCGACAGAGCAAGCAAAATAGTTGGGGGCAAAAGTAAACCCAAAAAGGCCAATTATGAGGCAAACCCGTGGGATTTTGGAAACAGTATACAAACCTCTATTGTTTTCAATTATTAAGGGTTTAAAAAAATACTAATCCCCTTTTTTTTGGGATTTTTTTTTCCCTTTTTCCAATTGATAAAAATTTTGGGGTATCAATATTTAAAATAAAAAAACGTTTCAAATGTACCGCCAGTTCATTAGCAATAAAACCCCCCGTTTTAAATGAATCCCAATTCTGAATGACCAAATGGAAAAGAGAATCTCATAATAATTTGGTCATACCAGGGGGCGATAGCTTTTTATTGAGGGTGCGACCCAAGATTTGATCCAAACGTTAAAAAATTTTTTTTCCCCCCAAAAAAATTTTTTTGGTTTCCCCCGGGGGGTTCCAAAAATTTTTTTCCCCGGGGGAAAAAAATTTTTTTTAAAAATTTTGTGCTTTTGTGATTATCCTTTTAAGATTTTACCACCCACAACATTAAGCTCTTCCAACTTTCTAATTTAGATTGATCTTATGTCTATTAAATATTCTAGAATTATGTCCATGTCATCAAACATAACTTTTAACATGCGGTTAGCGTGCTCCAGTCACAAGTATAATTACCGATTTTAATTATGAGATCGCTCCGCTGCGCCGCTACACAGTTTATATGACGACATAATATTTTCGACCTGTCAGATCGTTGAAGAAAAGTCGTTAAGGATATAATTAAGAAAAATTACTTGAGTAAGGGCAGATTGGACGAAAAAAAAATTAAACTATAATTGGAAAAATATTTTTCACTAAACTCTTAAGCAAGAAACAAAGTTTTTGTATATACATAAATACTTTATGAGGTGGCAGCCATCTTAACTAACCTGCGTTTTACAAAGCTACAATTTAGTGTATGATTGGTTAAATAATTAGGTTAAATAGAAAAATCAATGTCTGGCAGGTTGACGTTTACCAGGAAATGAGAAGAAACTCTTTTAAAAACAAAAACGTTAGAAATACCTACTTAGTGCTATCCACGGGGAATTTCTCAGATGGGAAAATGTCCTCCCCCCTCTACTTGGCAGGCTCCTAGGCCTGTAGGTAAAACCCGTCTACGGAATTAATCGCCCTAGCCGGTATGTTATTGATTCCACTCTAACTGTTTTTTAGATCTTCAATATTAGCCGGCCTATTTTGATAAACCTGTTTTTTTAGATACCCCCAAAAAAATAATTAATGGCGTTAAGTCTGGGGATCGTGGCGGCCATTCATTGTACCACGTCGTCCAATCCAGCGTCCGAAATATTTCATCGAAATTTCTGACGTTAATACCAAAATGTGGGGAGCGCCGTCCTGTTGGAACCAAAGTGTTTCAGGGGGGGATATTGGATCTGCTTTATTGGGAAACATAACAGCTAAAGCAGGCACTAATTCAAAGCGAAAAAGCGGCGTGCAGCTGTAAGGCCTCAAAAAGTATCCCTAATATTCTGTTGTTGATAAAGGGCCTGCCCATACATTTACTTTTGAGGACGCAGTATGACTTCGCATATCCATGGGGGGTTTTCCACCCAGAATCGATTTGGCCTGTTAACTACTCCATTTAAATAAAAAGTAGCTTCGTTGAAAAGAGTATGTTCAGTGGAAACCCATTATTCTCGTCACATCGCCTCATATTTTCCAAAATTGAAACGCCTATCATAGCATTTTCCAGAGCTCTTGGACAAAATATAGCTTATATAGGTGGTATTTTTCTGTTTTAAAAAAACCCTTCAATCGTACGTCTAGACGAGGATTGTTTTGGGCTAATGAAACCGTTGACAAATGTGGATCTTCCCGCAGAATACGGCAATGTCTTTTTTGATTTGTCTGTGGGCAAGCCCCTTTCACTGTACCATGTTTTCAAATTTGTAAAGATCTTACTCACAGACCTAAGAAATGATATTTTTTTGCATTAAATAAAGTACACATTCACTTTGACTGCATTCTATCCCCACATCCCAACAATATCAAGACTTCATACGCTGCCTTTTGACAATAATTTTTCTTTGGCAAATTAAAAAAGAACCCTTTGAAGGTACACAATTAATAAACTAAACAGATTTCAATTTAACCCGAAATGCCAAATTTTAAAACTGATAAAACAAAAAATTTTATCAGAGCATTAAATTTGGTACAAAAATTTAACAACCTTTTTTTTTTTTTAAGTACATGCTCAACAATTGCATTTATTTTATGTGTATTTTTTTCTGAAAAAAATAAATTCCAAATAATGTTGATGCTAGATTACGTTATCAGTTTTACACATAATAATAAAATTTGTTGTGCTGCCTGCCCAGTTGGTCTGTTCTTAAAATTTGTAAACGAAACTAGGTACTGATGATTCTTTGCAATTGTTGAGCAGTGTACATCATCAATGCTGAATGCCACTTTATTTGTTTATTTGCAACGTTAATTCACCCGTAGATAGCACTAAGTAGGTATTTCTAATTTTTTTTTTTTTAAAAAAATTTTCTCATTTCCTGGTCCACATAAAAAAGAAAAAAGGGGTTTTGGTCAGATTCCATTTTTTTCGAGCTTTTCAATGAGAGTTAGGTTTGCATTTGAAAAAAAAAAAATTGGGAAGGGTTGCAGCTAAGGGGTTGAAAAAATATTTCATTTTATTGAAAAATGGAAATTTAAAATCAATTGACGTGTTTCAGCGTTTTTTTCCTAAGTTACTGGTTAAAAAGATATTAATTTTATTCCGGGCTTTTGCGCATCCCTGAACACACCATGTTGGTTTTCTATGCGATATATTTAGACTTTATTACTTTAAACAACCGTAGGCTAGAAACAAAACTATGTTGACATTGTAGCTAAAAAGACATAACACAATATAACATACAAATAGCAAAAAAAATAGTTGGCACAAAAAAATTTAATAAAAGCTTTGAAACAAAATAAATAATTCAAATTAAGGAAAAAACCCGGGAATCACCCCAAATCTTCGTTGTTTTCAATGCACTCTTGACATCTTTTTCAAATAGATTTTAGGGCATTCATGATATGTAATATTTTATTTCCGCAAACCTTTATAATTTTGATTTTACCATTTAAAGTTTGACGAAAAAAAAGATGCTCATGTTACTTTTTTGATAGCACTTACGGAGATATTCTGGCAGGTTACTCAAAGTGACTGCCAGCACTCTGACTATCAGGGTTATGATTATACTCGTCAAATTTGCGAAACAAAAAGTTAGGTGGGCTGAAAACTTTTAGAATTGATGGGACTATAAAATATAGTAATATCTTAGGTTTATCACAAAAAATTGAATGGAAACAAAGTGATTTTCGAATGACTGAACGTGTCGATAAACGAATTTAATTGTTTGATGAGAATATCAGTTTAAAGCGGCATTTGAAACGGAAAATCTGTTTTTCACCCATTGTCTATATTTTCAGTTATTTTAATGGAAATTTAATTAAAATTATTAAATGAAATTTATAAAACTGAAAACTTTACACCTCAATTTTTAAGCCCATCAGGGACTCGTTTTTTGTTTGGTTACCATGGACACCCAAAATATTTGCGAATATATTTATTTGCCAAGCGATATTAATTTGTGAAAATATTTATATCAAAGTAATGACACGTGTAATGGGCTTAAATTTATTTTTAAAAATAAAAATTAGTTATTTTTGTTTACAGAATAACAGAAAATGCATCATAAAATAATTTTTGATATACGAGGATGGGAGATATGGCTTAAAAACTATTTTTATTTTTCTACATAGTCTCCATGTAGCTCAATACATTTATTCTATCGGTGCTCAAAGGCCTTTATGCCATCGCTGTGGGCTGATTTGTTCCGTTCCTCAGATTAGGCGTTTGTGGCAGCAATCCAAGGAAATTTTTTTACCAGCAAGAATTTTTTTAAAATTCGGAGACAAATGAAAATCCGAGGGAGCTGAATCTGGTAAATAAGGAGTATAAGAAATTAGCTCAAATCCTAACTGATGAATTTTTGTCATGACAATAAGAGATTTGTGGCCTAGTGCATTGTCCTGGTAAAACAGAATTTTCTTTTTCGCAAAACCAGGACGTTGTAACAGATGGGATATGTCTAAGTTAGCTTGGGACTTTAGTGCTGAACAATTGGATCACCTTTTTGAGTGTTTTCAGAATAGTTGGACATCTGCATCAAAAAGGCAGCGTGAAAGACTTTTGGAGCTCATCAGGAGATTAGCAGAAGATGACAAGGATGGGGTGATGGCACACAAGGTGTTAACATTATTTTGGAATTTAGCACACGCGGAAGATGTTACTACCGAAATAATGGATCAGGCACTTGCAGCTCATGTTAAAATTCTTGATTACAGTTGTTCGCAGGAAAGGGATGCACAAAAAACAGTTTGGCTTGATAAATGTGTTGAAGAACTTAAAAACGACGACTCTTGGGTGTTACCAGCGCTTAAACAAATTCGAGAAATTTGCACACTTTACGAGCAGAATACAAATGGCGGTCATCCTCAACGTACGCATCATATTTATTATCGCCAAGAAATTATTGAAAGGTTACAGAATCAACATTCTTTAGTTATTTTGGTTACCAACAATCTTACTACTTACATGGATCATTTAAGAATATTGTACAAAGAACGGCCCGAATTGAGTGCCGAAACCTATATACCAGATGGAAGATATTGTCATACTTTGCAAGTTCAAGAAAGACTGAATTTTCTTAGAAATGGATCAACGACAACAAGGTTTTAGAAATAGTCCTTCGCGATTCTCTTCACTAACCTCAATATGTAGAAAAGTTAGAAAAAATTCTGCGGTTTGTTATTAAGGAACGAGCTTTGAGTTTAAGTGATCTTGACGCAGTTTGGGCTGCTCAAGTAGGCAAACATGAGGGATGGGTGAAAAATGTTACATCTTTTTGGCTAAGTTAGCTTGGGACTTTAGTGCTGAACAATTGGATCACCTTTTTGAGTGTTTTCAGAATATTACGGACATCTCTAGGACAGAGCTCTAACCTTGCCAATTAGAGGCGTTCTTCTTCTATTCGGTGACCTAGGCACCCCCTTTTTTTCTATTGGTTGTTAGGGTGACAGGGTGGTACTAAATCCCTAAAAACGCCTTGGGGGGGTGGGAGTCTTTTGTGCGTGATTATAACGGAATTGGCCAGAATAAAAGAATGGCAGTTTATGACAGAAAAGAGGGTGTTCACCTAGTTTAGCTAGCAACTGCGGTAGAAAACTAAAATTCAGTTTTTCGGGTATCTTTGAATAGTTCGTTCGATAAATAATCGTGGATCTGAGTTAGCTTTTTAATTTCTTTTGTCTAGTATTATTCTGTTCTTTCAGTATAAGGTGTTGCCCTGATTTTCTCAGATAAGTTTGGTTGTTGCATAGTTCGGGGAAAAAGACTGTTTTCTCGCTACATTATTTTTTTATTATTTTTTGTATCACTATTATTATTATTTTTTTTTTAAAAATAACAGATAACATTATTAATCTTATTAGTTTAGAATTTAAGTTCCTTTTTTAAATTTTTCCCCGAAAAATTAAAAATTAAAAATATTGGGTTTAAAGCCGTAATATAACGTTTTTTTTGATATATTTGGGGTTTGATTTAAAAATTGTAAACCTGAAAAAAGCTAACTCAACCGAGTGTTGGAAAAAAAAAGTATTTGGGGAGACCAGGAACGATCAAGGTTGTTGGGTTAAAATCTGTTGGGAAAAGGGTTAAGAGAACAACCCCGTAGAAAAAGTACTAATTAGGTATACTGGGGTATCGACGAAAAAAGGGCGAGGAACTTAAAAAAACAGCGAGTGTATCCATCTAAGTCTGTCTACTCACTTGAACATTTAGATAATTAAAAATCCGTGATCTTCCCCCTTTACAAATATAAGTCACATCCCCTTTTCCCCCCCTTTTAGCAAGTATGGAGCCAGCTGGGGAAAAACCCCCCCCCCGTCCGCTACCAAAATAGTGGGATGTGCTAGGTCCCCATATTTGTTACAACTTTCCCCCTGAATATTTTGGTACAACTGGTCAAGTAAGTTGGCGTAATAGTCAGAATTTATTTTTTATTTTAGTTCCACAAAAGAAAAACCTTTTTGGGATTTGGGGAAAAATTTCCTCTGTGGGGGTTTCCCCAAAATTTTATCGACAGTAACAAATCGGCGAAGAAATTCAGCTGGGCACCAGTAGCTTTTTTAGGCGAGCCGGGAAAAAAGGGGTGAGGCTCACCTATTTTTAAAAAAATTTAAATAATTTTTTGGGGATTAAAAACAATTTTTTTCCTATATTATTTTAGTAAATTTTAAATTAAGCAGTTAACCTTTTCAACTTTTTATAGTTAATACACCCCAAAGATATTAAATATACTAAATGAAAAAAAACGCCGGGAAGAAGTGCTGAATTTTTTAGAATACTTTTACGAATTTTAGGTCTACTGATAAATAAAAAGTGATTAAAATTTGAACTCGAAATTTTTGCAAAATAGCTAAAAAAGGGTTTCCCCCTTAATTTTAATTATGTTTCGAAGCTCCTCGGGGTTGGTATACATTCGTTAAGTCACCGCGGCATTGATTGGATTAGGTCATTGATGTCTTCTTGGAAATTGTATCCCAGGCCATCTGAATTTGATTTCAGGGGCCCCCCAATGTTTGTGGAGGGTGCGGGGGTTTTCCAACCTTCTACCCATCACCCCCCCATACATGTTCGATGGGAAAAAAGATCTGGAGATCGAGGAGGCCACTAACCAATTTTACACTGGAGGCTTAAAAAAAGTAAAAAACCAACACATGAGACATGAGATCATGCACTGTCCATGTAATAAGGGGGAATCTTGAATTTTTAAAAAGGGGGAAGTAGATATGGGAAAATTTTTTGGATATAGCGCTGGGAAGTCATGCTACCTCAATTTACACTAATCGTGACCCCCCGCCATAAGCAATAGCAGCCCATACCATAACACCCACAGAGCGATGAATATACCGTTCGATAGAAAAGGGGACGTTCCTTTTTTTACCACGCCCCCCCTTATTCTTGCAGGCCCACATGAGTGTCCAAACAGAATGGGGACTCATTGCTGAATTGATTAAGTTCCATTCCATATACCGTTAAGTTCCCCTTTTACTCCACCCCCAACCGTTGCCGACGATGCTGTGAAGTCAGAGGTAGTGCAAGGGGGGGACGGTATGACAACAGTGCAAAAGGCCTTATTCGGCGATAAACTGTCCTCAATTTTATTCCCCCTTCCACAGCATCAAACCACTGGTTCGCAACTGCCCTTGTTGGGGAAAGTCGATTTAAGTGCTAGTTGTCTGGGGTTCTGTCGCTCTGTAGTCTGTCTTTGGCGTCCAATACCCCCCAACTCGTCGATTTGGGTCTACTTGGAACCACGCTTGACAACATCTCATTACAGTAGCGCAATTTCTCTAAAAAAAATCACGTAACCCCTTTTTTCCCCGCCCCTTTTAAACTCAGAAAGTTGAGTAAAATTAGCGCGTCTGCGAACTCTAGCCATAATAATGCAATGGAACAAATGAAACTAAACAAATCCAACACAGAAAAATCGCTAAGTACGAGTATTAAGTAAACATGTTCATTTGTTTGAATTCTAATATGAAAAAAAACCTTTTACAAAAAAAATACGGCTCGGAATGCCTTCAAAATTTTATCAGCGTATATTTCCATGATAGCAAATATGCATACAAGTTTTTATCAAAATTCAATAATTAATTCTGGGTGTTGCATTTTCTGTTACTTAATATACAGGGTGAAAAAATATGATGCTCATAATTTTAATGGGCGATAGAAATCAAAACAAGTCGAAAAGCTCATATAACATATATGTCAAAACCTGACAGATTTTTGTCTAAACGATGTCAAAGTTTGAATTTTATAAGTAATTATTTCTAAAAACTTGAAACTTTTGTCCAATCGCTTATCATAGATTCATTTTTTTAATCAAATAAACTAAGTTTCAAATGTTTCAATCCACAAATAAAAAAAAAAAAAATTGATAATAATTTTTTCCCCCCCTTAAAAATGTAAAAAAAAAATTTGGGAACAGAGCTACCTAATGAGGCCTTATGTAGTCAGTAAATAGGTGTTCAATGGCCTCGACATTTTTGGTTTTTTTAAATCGGGAAAAATGTGGTTATGTTATAAATTGACAACTGTACTGCCGTCATTGGGGGAAAAACCCCAATTGAGAGGTTATAGTTTCGAGAAAAAAAACCTGAAAGTTTTTTTAACGTGTTTTGTAGCGAAAAAATAATTTTTTTCCAATATTGATAAAAATTTCAAAAAAAAGTGTCTTATGACGTTATTAAACAAGTTTTACTATTTTAATTTTTTTTTTGATAAAGTAATATTGATGAAAATGCGTTTTTGTTTTTTATCTCATTACTTTTAATCGAACATTTGCTTTAATGAATGCAGTAACCTTTTAACTTTTCCGTTACTGCGGGGTTTTTCCCGTAACTTTTTTGTGCCGCCATTGAGTTAAATTGTAGGGAAGACTGATTTTTAACCCCCAAATTTTTTCCGGAAAAAAATGACTGGGGTTTTAGCTTAAATTTTTAATAAGTTTGCTAAAATAGATACCTTTTTCCAAACAAATAAACTGCTAACAAAATTTTTTAAATCTTTTATATTTAAAAAGTTATGGCATTTTTTAATAAATGTGTAATTTAAGTTTATGCATAAAAAAATGTAAAAAATAACTTAAGGAAAAAAATTTTTAGATGTGAACAAAAAGAAAGTATTTATCTTTTAAAAAATTTGGGATAAAATATTTAAAAAAAATAATAATATACAAAAAAAAAAACCCCCTTCAAAGGATTCATTGAGATCATTGAATTAAGGATTTTTTTCCCTTAACGAAATCAGCAAAAAAGGTTTGGTTTCTTTTCCCATCAAAGGACAAAGTTTTTTAATTATTACTTCTTTTTTTGGTTTATTTATGCCCCTAACTTGATTTCTAGGTGGCGGTAGGATTCCTTTTTCAGTTTTAACTTTTTGTATCTCCATTGGATTAGCCATATCAGTTCTTGGTGTTTATTTTTTACGTTTTTCAAAAACCCCGGGGTTATTTCAAAAAAAAAGGGGCGTTTTGGGGTTTTTTTTTTTTTTCTTGTGACGTGTTGTCTATCCAATCGTAGAAATTTTTTGGGGCTTATTTCAAGAGTTATAACTTTTTCAGAGTTTGCCCTGCAAAATCTTTGAAATCTCTTAAATAACATACACTACCTTTTTGTTTCATAAAAGTTCCACCTGGTAATGGAAACTGAAAAATTGGGAAAAACAAAATCACTGGTTTTCGATTGCAAAATACGTAACCCCGACATTTTACTGCGTTTTTGTTAAAAAGGGAAAAAAATGCTTTTTTAAATTGTAATCAATGACGTTTTATGAGAAGCACACTTATCTTTTTTTCATTTAAACACAGAGACACCCCCTTTTTAATTATGATTGATTAGTAACTGCTTTTTTTAAAAATATTTTATGACCCCTTCATTGCCTCATTGAATCAAAATTTTTTTTTTTCTTTTTTTTTAAAAAAATATATTTTTTTCGATATATGGAATACTGGGAATAAAAAAAAATTCCTAAAGAATCTGATTCAAAAAAAAAACTCAAAATCGTAAAAAAACGATTTTTAAAAAATTTTTGCCCGGAGTGTAGTGTCCAAGAGTTTTGCGAACCAGAGGTGAGCAACTGAGAAATCTTATTCTTCAAGCAAAAAAAAAAGGTGCTGTTTAAAACATAATAATTTTGCCTAAAAAAATATTTAGCCTATTTAGGTGGAGTAAATTTTTTTAATTACCAATATTAACCAAACAATAATATATTTTTTTTCATAAATTAAATTTTAAATTAAATACTTAAAATAAATTGCAAAAGTAATTTTTTATTATTTGTATAAAAAATAAACATCTCCTTAAAAAAGTGTAAAATGCAAACTCCAAAAAACGTTCGATGAAACGGGTGCGATGCTGCCAATTTTTTAAAATTTGAAAGGCCATATTTCGAAAACAGTTAACTTTTCCCATATGTTTTTGACTTTTTTTACTTTTTTGACTTTTTGGAGCTCCATATCCTCAAAAATCGTGAGCTTCATACTTTTTACACCGTACTATAAATAAATTTATTTTAATCGACCTATTTTGCCATCAAAAAGTCTGCTATAAAATTTTGTTAAGTATGCTCACACTCTGTAAAGACGGAAAAAGTAAGTAATATTTTATTTGTTATTCATAAATATGGATGTATTTATTATTTTTATTCTCTTGATCTATGCTAACAATCGAGGGGTAGAAACTTTCAATTTCTTAAAGTGGAATGTCTGGTTTCCCTTTGCGGGCTGCCATGCCGACAACTTAATGGTTACTTCTGTTTATTCTATTTTATTGTTTAGTTATTTTTAGCAGTGACAAATTAAAAATTTGAATAACATAAAATAAACTTTTCGTAGAAAAATTCGTAAGTGTTTTGATTAGATTTTGGTATACCGTGTGACCCCAGGGAACCTTAGCTGATAATTTATTAGAATTTTTAAAAATTAATATATTTTGTAGAAAGAATACGTTTTAAACTTTGGCTACAAAAATTTTGGATTTAAAATAAAAATGTAAAAAAATCGTATCTGTACAGGGTGCCCCCAAATTTAATTCTCATCATTGGGATCTAGAAAACTTAAAAAGATAAATTTAAATTAAATGACGGCAAAGGCGCAATTTGATCACTGACCTTCATATGGACCGGTAAAGCGTATTTAGATGCGCAGAACGGACTAGCAGATCCATTTTATTTACCATTTGTTGCCGGCCAATTCGTACTTTGTCAATTGACGCCATTTTGCTAATATTTCGCCTTGCTTGGAATTTGACCGCTTCTGGGAAATTTTTTAGTTTTTGGACTGACTTATTTAGTGATTTGAATAAATTTCTATATTATTATGCCCTAAAAAATTTTACCGTTTTATTGCCCTTTTGTGTTTTTATTAGACTAAAGTGGGGTTTTGTTTTTTAAGAAAATAAAAAGTTAGAAGCTTATTCACTGGGGATTTTTATAATGGTATTAAATATTAAAAACTGGTGTAATATTTTATTTTATATCATGTCAAACATACCAGAATTGTTTTTAGTTATTTCATTGACCAAAAAACTTATCTAAAAAAAAAAAGTTTTAAACAAAATAAAGTCTTAAGTGTTAATATTTTGTTTAGGTCAAAATTTTAATGTTCCGCATAGTACTTTTCAAGAAACAAGACGTGTTAATAAGAACCACGGTTACTGGTTTTTTTTACCCAGTAAAACCAAAAATAATCTTAGTATTATTCTTTGGGGGTAAAACAACACCGGTTTTATTTTTGGGGTTCTCAAACGGGAAAAAAAAACATATTTTTCCAGTTTGAGCTCCTTAAATTCCTTTTGTTCTTCTAAATGTTACAGCTATGGAAACTACGATTTTTATACTGGTTCACAACTGATGCGTTGTAGTTTAATAATAATAAATGGAGAATGCGACTGAACAACATGACTTTTGGCTTATCTAAGATTTTTTGTTTCAAACAATCGTTTTTTTTGTAAAAAATCATAATTGAAAAGAACTTTTCCAACAGTAACCTTATTTTTAAATACAGTCTTGGATTTTTAATTACAGTGAAAGTCGGATATAACGACGGGAAGGGACTACTGAACATGGGTCGTTATAAACGGCCGCGTTGATTAAAGGACCTACATACACTATTCTTTTTTTCAAATAAAGCTATGTACATAATTATGTATGTTATAAATAATTTTTAATTTTACAAACCCTGAAAATACATAGATCATACAAAAACAAAAAACCAATATAAAAAAAAACTAAATCTTATATATAGTACATAAAATACAAATGTACATACATATGTACATACATATAAAAAAAAAATTATTTTAGTAAAAATCTTTGTAATCTTTGTTTGTTTTTTGCTACGCGAATTAAAGTAAATTAATTCAATTTTTTTCTCAATGAAACTGGTTGTGTCTAAAAGTTTTTTGTCACTCGCATTATTGTATAGTACAAAATGTTTAGGGTCTTCACTGCTTTAAATTCTTTTTAAAAGATGGTGGATTAAATTCTTTTCGTCCTAGACCTGTCGTCTTCACTATCTTGGGTATCCTCAATTGTAAGCACCTCCGCTGTAATTTGCTCGTCACCCAAAGTACTGTTTGTTTTAAGTGACTATCAGAATCTATGAAATCGGTCCATAATTCATCGGTTAATTTAAAGTTTTCTTTAATTACAGCTAGAGACATATTCTTCTGTATCAAAGTCATTAGTCATTCTTTTTTCCAACTCGGCTAAAGGAATGTCGTCTTGGGTCCTTTGGTTTTCTAGGAATCCGGATTTAAAAATAGTTAATGATTGTTTTTTGTGATCCCCTATTCCAGGCTTTGGAGATCATCGATATTGCCAAAATATTAATGGAAACTCCTTAGATAATTGATTGTTTTTAATAATATTCATTAACTGGAACTTTCTATAATGGACTTTCAAAGATCTTATGATACCCTGGTCAACTGGCTGCAGCACTGATGTGGTATTGGGGGCTACAATTGAAGGTTGATATTGTTTAAATTTGAATTTTTGGGGGTGGCAATTATCTACTAGGAGTAAGATTTTTTTTTTTTTCTTCATTACCCTCAGAATCCCAATCTCGCAAGATCTTAATAAACAGGCTGAAGTCATCTAGGCTTTTTTATTAGACATGTAGGTAACAGGTAATTCTTAACATTTTAAAACAACGGGGGTTTTTGATTTTCCAATAAAATCAACTTACGTATTTTGACCCAGACATATTGGCAGCAACAAAAATAGTAATTCTCTCTTTGGACATTTTCCTCCCTGCACTTTTGCCTTTAAATTTCAGTGTCATGTCTGGAAGCATTTTGTAGAACAGACCTGTCTCATCTGCGTCAAAAACTGGACACTTGTATACCCTTTTTCCTATTTCAGGCCATACAGTTTTAAGCCAGTTTTCTGTCATTCCAGGAGGTACACTAGCAGATTCACCACTTATTTTTCTATAAACAATATTATGCCTTTTTAAAACGTTTTATCCAACTTTCTGCAGGTTTATTTCGGTCCTATATTCAGTATAGGACCACTAATTACGATCCTTACTTCTTTCAACTTTAAACCAGTTAAATAATGCATCATCTATATCTGCATGACTGGATAACCTAAGTTTCTTCTTTGGTAGCAAGCTCATTAAATGCATTTTATTGCATCCCGTTCTTCCAAATTGTAGAAACAGTTGAATGCGTTAAGCCTAACTCCTTTGCAATAGCAATATTGGGTTCACCTTTTCAACCCCAAATTATTAGGCCTTTTTTCTCAATGGACAAAGCTTTTTTTTTTAATTCATTTTAACACTACGTAATACGCACTACCAACATGCACTAAATCCCGGCACTAGATAAAAAGTAAACAAAGAAAAGCATTTATGAGATCGAAAACAGGTATTTTCCCGGCCCCGGTTCCGGTAATTCCCCAAGAATAACTTGTAGTTATTGGTTACAAATGATTGCTGTTGAATCACACGCGTTCGGTCGTTATATCCGGCCTTCCACATGAAAAATCTTTTGCATAAGGACGCTAAAAGGGACTTGGTCCATAACCGGCGTCGTTATAGGCAAACTTTTTAGATTGGTTACATATAAATAAAACCAAACTTCCCAGTTTCCGTCGTAATAAGCGATTATTTACAAAGAGGAACAGAGAATCGATTTTTGAAGGAAAAAATTAAAATAATTTTTTCCGAATAAGTGTAATATATCATTAAAAGGAGCCTTATGAGCTCTTTAAATTCCCCTTATAAAAATCCGGGGGCCGATTTAAAAACATGGGGGATGACGGCGCTTGAAGACAAAGCGTCGGGTGTAAATCTAATAACACTGTCTTGTAGAACAGAAAAAGATAGCAATAAGAATGTAAAATTTATTTTGTTATAACTATTTAAAAGAGTCACGAAAAAAAAAAGAATGAAATCGCAAATATTCGGTTTTTTTTTCAAAAATCTTCCAGAGTATAAAATTTTTAAACTCTCAAGGTGGCATTTTGATCAGCATTAAATTGCGCAGCTTTGCCTTTATTTATTCGACCTGGTATCTTTTTAAATTTCCGAGATATCAATAATGGGGAATTAATTTAAGAAACCTTACTATTTAGTATAAAAAAATGTTTCTTAGTTCTCACTAAGAAATGAACTGCAAAAACCGAGGTCCAAAAAGTATGAAATAGGCAAAATACTTTGTTAAAAATTTTCAATTTTAGCAGCGCTTTTAAATCAAATTTTAAATATTTTAAAATAATAATATTTCTTTGTTTTTTATTAAGAGAAAAAAGTTAAAATATATACCTAAACTTATGTTTTAATTAAACTTTGTTAACTCTGCCACAAAATAAAACGGTAATTAGCTAGGTTTTCTTTTGTTGTGCATTTATAATGCATTTTTTCCGTTTTCTCTTTATCAAAAAATTAAGTCCAGTCTCACAAAGCTCAGCTTCTCATTTCATTTAATTTTATTCGCATAATTAAACCAGAAAAAAGAAAATGATTTACAACTTGTTTTGTGCAATTGTTATTCATTTCAAAGCTTTAGTCACGAAAAACGTTTAAAAAAAAGAATTATTTTGTTAAGTAAATACATTAAAATATGTACGATAAAAAATATTTTTTACTCCTATATTAGTAAGAACCCAATAACACACCGTCTACATCAGTAAATCCAATTACAAACACTATACTGTAAGGGGAACCAAAAGTGGGGAAAGGGGGGGTTCGTTTTTTAAATATATATATATATATATTATATATATATATATATATATATATATATATATATATATATATATATATATATATATATATATATTACGTAAAGTTCCACAATCGCATTAGCCGCGAGTCCCCAAAATCTTGAAAACTTTCAATAGATTTTACGAAAAATGGCTATGAAACAAATAGCATCCCTTGACAACCAAATGTTTGTATTATATTTGTATTTTTTACTTAAAGTTTAAAAACTTCTGCTTTTATTTAAAAAAAAAATAAACATAAAGTCGTAAAAAAATATAGTACACAACTAAAATAGGGCCCATTACACACTTTTTAATTAAATCTGCCCCACGCTCGTACCGTAATTTTCAAAAACGTGTGTAAGGGGCCCTTTACCACCCCGGTATGTAATATACTATTTTTTTTACGCCCGTGCGTAAAATTAAAAAATAATACTACTAGGGGAAAGATGGTTCATTTAAAGGGGGGGGTTTTTTAATCAGTTCGAAGATATCTATGCTTCCGTAAATCGAATAAAATTAAGTCGGTAACCCCTGCCCCAGCGAAACAAACCGTGCGATTTGCCAATTTTCTGTCGCTTGTACCTTATTGGGGAAACGAAGTAGCGAAAGCGGGCGGCTAAACGGATTTGTTTTTTTTAGTCCCCTTTTTATCCCCCAATAGAAAAAGGGCCGCCGGCAACACTGTTTAATTTTGTTAAAAAGGAAAAACGCGAAAATTTCGATGGACATGGGCCCCGCGTTAGCCAAAGTCCATTGGGGGTTTTCAAAAATATAGCATTGAATGGTTCATCTTATCCGTAGTAGTATTATCTTTGGTAAAAAATACAATTTTACGTTTAACCAGGTGGGATTTACGCAAAGGCTGATAGGCTGAAGCCTGGGGGGGCAAAAAGGACGGCAAATTTACGATAAATTTTTTTTAAAAAAATGTTCGTAAATTTTGATGATACAAAATTTTAAAAAAAAAAAGGTTCAAGGAAAATGTTTTGCTTAAATTTAAAAATAATACAATTTAAAAAAAGACCTTTTGTTTTACATTTTAATTTATTTTTTTTTTTATATTATGAAACTGTTTGTTTTAAAAATTGTTATTTAATTTTCTGTATAATTTCTTTTTTTAAATGTGTTTATTTAATTTTTTTAAGAATTATTAAAAAGTTTACATTATTTTATTAAATTTTTTTTTTAAAAAAATTGAGCAAAATGTATTACCCAATGGGCCGCAAAAGTTAAACCGGGGTTTTCATTTAAGGGCCTATAGTAGGTTCTTCCCGGGAAATTTTCGGCTAGAAATTCCCGGGGAAACGTTGGGCTTTTTTTTCCCGGGGAAATAAGCTCGAGAAAACTCGAGAACTCAAAAACATTTTTGAGTCTATGAAATTATAAAATAAAACTTTTTTGGTTTGCCGTTTTTTTTAAACGGTCGGCGGGCAGCAGGGGCCAAAAAACCAAAGGGGGGACCCTTTGATCTCGCCGATCGCGAGTAAGAAAAACCAGTAATGCCAACCTAGAAAATTTTCCCTTTTTTCTGGGGTTTTTTTTCCCACAATAAGGAAAAAATTTTATCTAATATCTGGGGAAATTTTTAACTTTGGATTGTTTTCAGTTCAATTTATAGAATTTCAATCAACTTATTAATTTTAATATTAAATGGACTACTAATGACAAGTACCTATTAAATCCTTATCCCCCGGGTTATGGTTTGACCATTGTATCTTTTCAAAAATTGCTTCTTGTTGCGCTGATTAATCTAATACGGGTTAATTCGTGGTATGGGTTTCCCCGGGGGAAATTTCAGACCCCTTCTTAAACTCTCTGCATGTTGTTGCCCTTTCGTATTTTGGGTTTTGCCCCACAAAATACAAGGGAAAAAAAAAAAATGTCAAGTTCGTATATTTGTTGCCCCACAGTAATGCCGAGACTGAGCGAGTATTTTCAGTCGTTACCGACGTTAAAAAAAAAAAAGCGAAATTAATTATCCAGTGAGGCATTAAATGCAGTGTGTTTAATTCTTTTTAGTGAAAACTGCTGCCAAAATTATTCATTAAATGAAAAGCATTTAAGTCTTATGAAAAAAAGGGAAAACTTTATAAAAAAAATTTTTAAAAATTTTTTTAAAATTTTTTTTTTTTTTTAGAAACTTTTATTTTTTAATTCATTTTGCTATCTATGTCCATTGTTACCATGAGATTTTATTTTTTTTTATTTTTTTTAAATTTTTCGACAATAAAGTCATTTCGTAAATTATTTTTTTTTTTAATTTTGATCTAGGGAATTCTAGGGATTTTTTCCCCCGAAAAATTGGGGAAATTTTTTTGGGGCTTGGTTGGCAACACTGAATAAAACACGTTCATTAGTGTTTCGACTCTAGCTGAGTTCAGACGGTTTACAAAGTGTATTACAAATTTGTAAATTTCTCGACAACCCGAGAAGACCCGGAAAATTGCCCGAGAATTCTCGGACCCGAGAAATTGATAAGCTCGAGAAATCATGAACCCTAGCCTTTGTCTAGTCGAGAAGTGTGTTTCCTGCGAAAAAAAAAAGAAGGCTTTTGAAAACTTTTGAGCGATTGCTCATTTGACGCGAAAAATAAATCTGAAAAGGCATTTTGAGGGTTTTTTAATAAAAAAAGCAATTGTTATTAACAAAAAAAAAAACAATAAAAAAACCCTTTCAATATTTGATGATAACTTAAAGATCATAAGAGATGGAAAAATTCCCCAAAAAAATTTTTAAAGAGGAGGAAATTTCCGATAAAAAAGTTCGTAACTCTGGAGTGCTATTTTCATTATTTATTTATTTCTAATTTTAATTTAACGCTGAAAATGGGCCCCCCGGGGTCAAAACCGAGTACGTCCCCTAAAATTTTTTTTGGGGATTAAATAGTAATTTAAAAATTTTAAAAAAAATTTAGTGTTAAGAACACTTTAAAAAAATTTTTTTTCCCCCAAAAAATTAAACTTAAAGTTAATTTTTCAACAAGTTGCATAATTGTAAATTATAGCTATTTATGTATCAAGGGGTTGTTGGGGGGTATAATGCCCTGAAGGTCGGCAGATTTCGA
>JAHBCN010010993.1:22500-30066 GCA_019359885.1 Listronotus oregonensis | reverse complement strand
AAAAAATCTCGAACTACTCTAAATATAATTAATCTTTGTCTCTTTATATAAATGTCTTATTTTATCAAAATAAGAAGTCAAAATATTTCAATTTCAACGGTATGTTTTGGGCCATTATCTTAATTAGGATAAAAGTATTATTTATCTTTGCACACAGATTATTATAAGAAAATCATTCCATTTTAAAAAAGCCTCAAATCCTTAACTACTACCGCGTCTAGTCATCTATACTTACTCGTATACTCCAAAACATTTTTTGTTAATTGTTGAAAGTAAAATAAAGTTGCGCATTCACCACTTTTTACCAAATATTGTTATATTTGTATAAATAAACAACAAATTTTCTAAAACTGTGGCATTTAAATTTCTTAATTCGTTAATGACTTATTTATATATATATATATATATATATATATATATATATATATATATATATATATATATATATATATATATATATATATATATATATATATATATATATATATATATATATATATATATATATATATATATTTATTTTGATGGAACGGACTCATGTTTCCCGCCCACCGAACTCCGGCTTCCGGCCGCCCAGCGAACCGGATGCCGGAAGTCCGGCGCCGAATTTATGTCTTTTTTACTCAAAAAATAAAATATTAATCGGTGCTACTTACATTTAAATGTCAATAAAAGATAATAAAGTACCGGAAATATTGTAAACTAAGATTTTCTTACAAAGACAATTGACAGGCAAAGTATTCAGCTAGAGTAATATCATGTCATATATTATGGCAACCCTTATTTAAAAACCACATTTAAAAAAATTCAAAAAAAAGTTATAAAAATCACCAAAAAGTTCGTTAATTTATAATTTTTATAAATTTTTAAAATCATAAACAATTTTGTAGAATAGTTTACTTATATAGCCTTTAAGATTCTTAAAAATCCTTATTTTGTTGCCGCACCCTGACTTGCTTGTGATTACCCATATTATCCTATATAAATAATTTTAAGGGGTTCTCCACCGAATCCGCGATTGCTATTGGCGAGCAACATAAACCAATAAAAATGAGAAATTTTGTCTGGTATTCCCCAAACTAATTGAGCTAGGAATTCCCCCATAGATGAAAACAAATATAGAAATGTGGAGCATTATCAACAGTTTTTTCTTAAAATATTACCCAATTTAATACGATATTTAAGCGCCCCAGCAAGTTGTGTGTATTTGAAAGGTCTTTTTCGAAATTGGCAACATTTATGGAAAAAACGTTCTAGTTAACGCAGTCACAATGCTGAAAAACTTTTATTTATTCATCATAATTTGAAAAAGATACTTTTGATTATTAAGAGTGTTTTTCCTTATTTGTAAGAGAATTAGAGATTACCTGTAATCAGTTGATAAAGTGCTCTTTTTCTACCCAAGATTTATATTTCCAATGACTTATTCAATTATATATACATTAAAAAATTTCCGGCCGTACAGCCGGTTTTTCAGAAAAATCGGCTGGACCGGAAGTCCGGTGGGTGGCCACTTGCCGGATTCGGTACTTAACCGGACGTCCGTTCCATCACTAATATATATATATATATATATATATATATATATATATATATATATATATATATATATATATATATATATATATATATATATATATATATATATATATATATATATATATATATATATATATATATATATATATATATATATATATATATATATATATATATATATATATATATATATATATATATATATATATATATATATATATATATATATATATATATATATATATATATATATATATATATATATATATATATATATATATATATATATATATATATATATATATATATATATATATATATAAATAAAAACCAAAAAATTTGTCAGTCGCAATAAACTGAAAAAAAAAATTTTGGTTTTTATTTTTTTACGAAAACGGTACGTGTACGAAAGTAAGTCTAGGATTCAAATTTGCTTTAAAATAAATGGGGATTTCAAAAACAGTTTTGGTCTTTAAAAAAATCAGTGACGTACAATTTTTTTCTTCAAAAATTGTCAGTTCAAACCGCGTACGGACGTCACTGATAAAAATTTTAAAAAATCTTTTACGTCAAAAAATGCTACTTAATGATGAAAAGATGTGTACAAAATTTTATAAAAATATCTAAGAGTATAAATTATGATGAAAAACTCACTTTTTTTCTTAATATATTAACACCCTGTAGCTCAAAAACTAAGAGGTTTAGGACATTGATATCAACTTTTCTCCCCAAAATCACCCGAGGATTCACACCCTGTATTATCGGCACTCAATTAATTAACACCCTGTATAATCTTCGTACTACCTTGGAAGATATTATTGAAAAAAAAATGAAAATGGTGGATGCGCATATAGGTCTCATTATAAGATTCCTGTTCGGTTCGCATTCGCCATTTTTTTCTTCAAAAAGAGCCCATAAAATTAGGCGGATTTAAGAAAAAGACAAATAGATAAAATATATTTTTTTAATAACGAAGAACGCGAATGAACAAGTAAAAAAAAATATCTTTTTATAAAAAAAAACAAATTAAATAAGTGTTTACTATTTTATATATTTTTATATTTAAGTTTTTAGTTAAAATTTTATATAAAAAAAAAATGTAAAGTGACGTAATACTTAACACGGCACGTCACTATAAAATATTTGTTAAAACTGTTATTATAAGCTGTTTCCAAAAAAACACATTTTGTTACCCCCATGGGGCCTTTATTTACCTAAGAAAACTATTTTTATCAAAAAAAAACACCCCTATACTAAAATATTGGGCTACACCCCTTCTAAATGTTAAAATTAAAACAAACAAAACTGTGTTATCTAAAATCTAAAAAATTTAAAATTTCTTTAGACTATTAAGCAATAAGATAATAAATATAAATGCATAACCATTTTTTAGAAAAATAAAAATCGACATAATGTAAAAGTCTTAATATGTGTCATAGATATTAGTGTCCCACATGAATAAAGCGTTTAGAAATTATAATATTGTTTTATTGATTTTTTCCTTACACATGATCTCGTTATTTGGAAAAAATAGAGATATTGACATGTTTTTTTTTCATTTTGTTCTACTTTACAGTAGATTTCGAACCCTTTTTAAAGGGAAAAAAAAAAATAGTGTTAATTTTAATTTTAAAAATAAAAAAAAACGGTATTTTTAAGTTTTTTCCCCCTAAGTCATCCATTTAGGTTTAGTAATTTTTAGTGATTTGTTTCATTACAGACAAAAATTGTTTTAAAAATATTAATTTTTTGATTTTTAAAATATTGATTCAAAAAAATTATTTAATCGAGAAATTGACATTTTTAATTGTTTTTTTAAATTATTCTATATTTGACAACTTAAAAAAATTTATCATGTTGATTTCACATCCCGAAAAAGTGGGGCCGCGAATCTAAACAATTACCACAAAGCTGATTGATGGCTTTATTAGACAATGATCTTGACAAAAAAGGGGATTACAATTGGGTTAAAAACCCAAAGGGAAATTTAGAGGTGTATGGAAGCCCAAACTGTAGAACAAAATTGTCCAGGCGTGCAGGGCAGCGGGAATAGGGAGTTGGCCCCGGAGTTTGCGAATGAATAGTAGGTCAGAGCCGGACTTCCCTAATTTTTGTTACTATCTATAAAGCTGACATCATCAAATGTCAAATTCAAGCATTCACTGTTTTTTTTATTTTTTGCACAAAATTGTTGGTTATTAAACGATACCACCATAGAATATTTAAAATTATTGTGTAATATTGGATTTTATATCATCTGATATAATATGGAAAAAAGCCTTCTATTTAAATAGTCGATATTTTTGTGAGTTTTGTATTTTTACGAAAAATCTTTGTAAATAAATAAAAACAAGATTTTTTAAAATAAATTTCAAACATTGTATGATAGTTTCATGTACTTATCACCAATTTTGTGATAAAAGAAGGGCAAGATAGTGTAAATGAGTGTAAAAGATTCTGGTTGTACATTAAAAAGTGAAAATTTTTATAACTGCTTTTTAGGCATATACTTTTCACTAATAACAAACATTTATGAGACAGAATAACAGTGGTTAAAAATGTTTAGTAATCTTTGGTACCTAGGTATCCATTGTAACCATATCCGTTAAATATTATGTGTCTACAGTATATCGAGCTTAAAAGTTGATAATGTAAGTTTAAAAAACCAAAAATCTAATTTCTTTTTAAACAAATACAGAAAAAGCAAAAAGGAACTTTAGCATAAAATTGTACTTTCTTTCATTCAATTAGAGGGAGCTGTATATATTAAAATTTGCCTGGTCTGCCCAGTAATTAATAATTTTAATCATTTAAAAGAATGTACTAAATTATTAAATGAAATAAAAGTACCTAACTGTAAACCTTTTTTTTTTAATAATTTACAGAAATATACAAACATTGTGGAAATCATCTAAAAGATAGTTAAGATTGCCTTACTTCCTATGAAATTTTCATTATTTTATTATTCATAATTGATATATTATTTTTTCGGTAACGTTACGTCTCATAAGAAGCACCTAATTTAAATATAAGAAATACTTACCTAAAGTAAAAAATGCCGGGTATGTTACCCTTGGATTTGCAAGACAAAACCATACAACCTCTAATCATTTTGTTACGATATTATAAGTAACAAACAATAAACACAAAGTTATAGTCACAATTTAATAAACACTAATCACTAAAATAAGAAGGTTTTTATCGATCCAAAAACGTCTGCAACCACAAAATATAGGTACTCACACAAAGCAAAACAATCGGCGCAAAGGGCACAAACCACAACGAAAATGACGAATGATGAGACGACGAAGGTTGACGATACAGCGCGGATATATTTCATGCGCCGCGCGCGCCCTTCACCAAAAACCTTAGACAACCTAAGACCAT
Organism: Listronotus oregonensis; assembly: GCA_019359885.1. Lineage (NCBI taxonomy): Eukaryota > Metazoa > Arthropoda > Insecta > Coleoptera > Curculionidae > Listronotus > Listronotus oregonensis. Next base: position 25,140 of record JAHBCN010010993.1, on the reverse strand, counting down.
TACGGCTCTCATAAAAGTATAATGTGTTGCCTAACTACACACTGATTTATCGGTGTGAAGTGGGAAACATTAAATTATTTTCTGTAATTTTGTTATTGCGCAGAATCGGCGGGGCCAACTCTGACAGTTATTTTCATACTGGGCTGGACATTTTTTGATCGAATGGGCCATAGGATTGGGCTTCCATACACTTTTAAACTTCCTTGGTTAAAACACATAATCTTGTTTCTGCGCCATCTTTTAACCGATAGAAAATCCTTGTACATCTTTGTCAATATATTACCCACCTATTAATAAAATAAAAATCAATACTTTTGTTGATTGATGACCAGGAACTATAGAAATCGAAATAACAATCTTTTTGCCACGAACTGACGACTGCTTCAGATGCTTCGAGAATATACTACTGGAAGCAGCCTTGCTGCTTGTTCGCCCGAGGCGGTCAGGCGGCAAGGCTGTCTTCAGTAGTATATTCTCGAAGGTCAGATCATATTATCCCAAAGATAAGGAAGTATCTCCATATCATCAAGCGAAACGTAAACAAAACTTACATCAAATTTAGGAGAACTACCGAAAATTCTACGGTATGAACCTTCGAACTTATACACATACACACATAGCTCTATCAGTCTAACCCCTTTCTCTGTCGGTCGACGTGTTGATTGGCAGGCGGGGTATATAGCCTTCTCCATTTACCAATGAGCACTCAGAGCGAGAGAGAAAGGGCTTATAGTAAAAAAGTAACACTAATGCGCACTGAGTGCATCGGCTTCCTTTTTTTAACTTGTAAAGAATAAAGGACAGAAATACACTCAGTGTCCCCTAGCTTTCGCTATTAGAATTAGAGATTTTTCTCTCACGCACGTTGTTTGTACGGCAGAGGCTGCCTCTAGGTAGATTCAATAAGCGTAGTTCATATGCTTGCGAAATGCGATTTACGAAACTTGTTCTGATTGGTCCATTTCAAATGTGTTAATTGTAGGAGCTCTTAACCTTAAGTTTTTTGCGATTCGCAATATTTAAAATCTAGGGGGCGGAAAAATTGACGGATTCTTATTGGTCGACTTAAAATATGTCAGTTGTCCAAGAGGTTAATGTCACTTTTTTTGCGTTTCGTAATACTCGTTTGATTTTGGCGTTGCTCAAAGATTAAGTTACTACGGTTCAATTCCTGGGCCATGAATAATATATATATATATATATATATATATATATATATATATATATATATATATATATATATATATATATATATATATATATATATATATTACATATATATATATATATATATATATATATATATATATATATATATATATATATATATATATATATATATATATATATATATATATATATATATATATATATATATATATATATATATATATATATATATATATATATATATATATATATATATATATATATATATATATATATATATATATATATATATATATATATATATATATATATATATATATATATATATATATATATATATATATATATATATATATATATATATATATATATATATATATATATATATATATATATATATATATATATATATATATATATATATATATATATATATATATATATATATATATATATATATATATATATATATATATATATATATATATATATATAATCTATATACCAACGGCTCAGTCAAAACACCGCTTCTTATGAGAGCGTTGTCTAAAAGGTGCTGTAAAATGCAAATTCTGTATGTTTTTATGCTTGGGCAGCATTGACGGAACGGGGAATAAAGCGGGGATCGTTGTGTGCTTTTAAAGTTCTAAAATAAAGAAAACTAGGGTGTTTTTTTTTTCGATAAAATCATAATCTTATAGGATTAAAGCGATTCTTTTTTTTCATGACAACCTGTCATTCTCTCATATGTTTTAATAGCACATATGCATCAGTTGTGATTTCAAGTAAAAATAAAATAAAAAGTTTAAAGTTTCCAGCATATTTCTACTGATTCAGCCTCACCGTTAAGACAGTGCCAAAAAGCGTGCAAGAGAGAAAGATGAATCAAAATATAATCTTTCTCTCTCGCTCCAACGTGCTAATTGGTCGAGGAGGACCGGCTGACGAATCAGCACGACGAGTGGGATATATACCCTTCCCACCGACCAATGAGCACGTGTGAGCGAGAGGGAAAGGTTATACTGTAATTCTTCTGTCGCTCTCGCTTGCTGCCTAGTAGCAAGGCTTCCTCTATAAGTATATGCTCAAAGGTTAAAATAATTTGTGATCTTTAATGTAATTTCTTATTTTTATTTTATGTTATTTGCCTGTATAAAGACTTTATGGGAATAAAGTATATTCTATTTTTTGTTGTTGTTTGTTTTAATAAATCCATCTTATAAGATGCAATTATGAAGGTCAGTAAATGCAATAGCCCTTCTCCTTCACGAGTAAAAATATTCAACTTGATCCTTATTATTCACTGACGACCAAAGCATTATAAATGTTTATTAAAACAATACACAGAGAAAAACCTAACATAAGATACAATATTGTTAAAAAAATTAATTATAAATAACAAAAAAGTTTTAAAGAAGGAAAATTAATTAAAACGACAATGCAGATCGTCAATACTTAATACTCTTGTCA
>JAHBCN010010993.1:0-17500 GCA_019359885.1 Listronotus oregonensis | reverse complement strand
TTGCAATTTGAGGGCCTTTTTGTAACACAAAGATGGTGATCCTGATCTTTAGAATCCATGGAATAGAGTGAAGTACAGGGACGTATTGTATCACTTCTTTTGAGATCCGTCAAATCTGTTAATTAAATTAAATGAAAATTGACGAATCCTGAAAGATGCGAATGACCAAGAATAGTGCCCAGGACGCTATTCTTGACCATCGCTTTCAGATCCGTCAAATCTGTAATAAATTAAATAAAAATTCAACGGATTCTGAAAGTGGAAAATACCAGAAATAGTCGCAGGCCGTTTTGTTATTTTAATCGATGAACCGTCGTTACGTTAGTTAATAAATTTATCAACAAACTAACAAATGTCTTTGAGCACCTTATGCCTGCTTAAAATTTTAATCCCAAAGATGTTTTTATTAGAAATTACTGTTTTTATCATTATTAAAATATTATGTATCCCAAAATAAACTATATAACAGCCAATAACCTTCTAAATTAAATTAATAAATAATTAATTAATGTAAATTTATAAAGTTTATATATTTGTTATCAAAACATATACATCATTAGCATATGTATATATCCGTTTTTTTGGCACCTGTTCGTTAAAAGGTTTCCTATTTTAAGAACTTGGAAATTCCGATTATCTACAAGGTAAAAAAACTGACGGGACAAGTAAAAAAATACAAATTTATTTATAAGTTTTACAAATTATCATTAAATTATCTAGCTACAGAACCGGCTTCAGCATTGGCTTGAACACCGGCTCCTCCAAAGGGACCTGCAGAATGGGCGGAAGAGCTTGATGAGGAAGATGTTGCAGTGTATCCTTCTCCTTTGAATACTTGGGTGTTGGCGTTGGCTGTAGCGTCACTTCCTCCAGTTGCTCCTTTAAAACAAATAAAATATTAAATCTATACATACAGGGTGTCACTTTAAAAAGGTACCATCTTTAATATGTCAGACCCTATAGAAAATTAGAAAAAATACCATAATCCGTAAACTTAGTTACTTAAGGGGGGAGCGTTTTATAAGCTTGTTTTTAATCAAGTTAAATCAACTCTCTAGGGGTGGTGAAAGCGACCCCTAAAATTTTAAATGGGAAGGGAGTTGAGTTATACCTTGTTTAAAAGGACATTTAATTGCCTTTTCAAAAACACCACATACTTGACCTTTTTTGTTGACTTTTGGAAATAACTGGCAAAAAGTGTTAATTAGTTAAGATATTAAAAGTTGCATAATATAATAATTTTAAAAATAGTATATTTTCAAAGTCTTCTCTAAAGTTGTAAAGAAAACAATAGAGAATCTCATGTGAAAAAAATCAGAAATACCATACTTATTTAAAAACATTTATTTAACATTGGAAATGCTATTGTTGAGCCTATATTCATTGAAGAAAACCCAACTGAAAGGTTAACTTAAATATGCTTAAAGAAGTAATAAATCTATTAGTAACAGCAAGTTTGGAAAATCAACTTGATGCGGTTGGCAATACTGTTTTGCAAGAAAATCTTATTCACTTCCAACAAGATGGAGCTCCACCTCACTACTTTCTTCCAGTTAGGCAGTGGCTCACTGAAAATTTTCCCCATAGATGGATTGGTAGAAAAAGGCCACCACTATCACCCGACTTAACACCTCCAGATTTCTTTCTCTGGGGACGTCTTAAATCGGTTGTTTATAAAACACAGCTCAAAATATGGAAGATTCAAAAGCAAAAATAAGCGAATATTCAAGTAGAGTTTTTCAAAATGTTAAGAAGAATTTGAGAACAGGCTGTATTACTGCCTACAAAATAATGGACAACATTTTGAAAACCTATTAAATTAAAGTATTTTTTATATTTATTATGTTTTATTGCAACTCTACATATCTTAGCTAATCAACATTTTTTGCCTATTATTTTCAAAAGTACTAAAAAAAGATCAAGTGTATGATATTTTTAAAAAGGCAATTGAAGCCTCCTTAAAACAAGGTATTACTCAACCCCCCTTTTCATTTAAAATTTAAGGGGTTGCTTTCACCACCCCTGGAGGGCTGATATAATTTGATTAAAAACAAGCGTATAAAATATCCCCCTAAAAACAAAATTAACGTCTTTTGGTATTTTTTTCGGATTTATTAAAGGTGATTCCTTTTCAAATTGACACCCTGTATCTAAAAGCAAAAGTTTTTATTCACTCATACATTCAAACATTAACTAATCTCGAAAACTACTTGACCTGTTAAAATGAAGAAAAGATTTTAGGAAAATCCTCCCTGAGGAGGTGGAATGGGGAGTAAAAGTTTCTATAGAAGTATAAAATTTGGTATGTAGTCTATTGTTTACGGTTAAAAATAATCTGTTTTAATATTTATAGAATTACATTCTTGTGGGGTTTTAAAATGAGGATAAAGCTTGTATAAAAAATGTAAATATGAGAGTTGGTAATTGCGTCTAATTATCCAGAAAAAAAGACAGTGTTAGTATTTTTGAAAGTTCATCCCCTAATTTTTGGATTTTTCCCCGTATCTCTTAGACGAGCGAAAATTTTCAAATTTTGCTTTTATTATTTTAAGCTTGACCCAAAAATTACGGAGATATCCTAAAAAAGTGCAGAAAATTGGACACCCAGTACGTATTTAATATTTAGTAGGCTTGAGTAAATTTGTTTTCAATATTGTTCGGCGATGCCTTATAAGCCCTGCAAGTGATTAATACGTTTCCCGGACCCTGAAATCACTTCAACACGCGCCTGGTTATTGCGTAAAAATCTCTTAAATATATTGTTTAGAAATACTTTACCTGCTTTGGCACCTCCAAAACCTCCTGGGCCAGCGTTAAATCCAGGGTTGTAGGGCACTGGTCCACCTCCTATAAAAATATATAAAATTATCAATTTTTCGAAAAAATACGATATTGTAAAAAAGATATGGTGTGTGTTTAAGAAATGGCCACAAAGCGAAAAGTCTCTATCATTTCTATTACACAACAATAACATGATAAAGCCATGAATTAAAAATTTACTTATAATTTTGAAGGTACTTCCATTGCCGTTATTTATTTGAAAATGACTACGTTTTAGTTGGTAAAAATCTCCAATCACCTTCAGGTTAGTATTGCATCAATGTTTACTTTAAAGTTTTAATGCTCGCTAAAATATAGCTATTAAAAAATAGTGGAATAGATAAAGACAATGCAAGTTGAATTGATTATGTTTATATCTATAATTTTCTTGGATTATAAAACATCTACTCGATAAAACATTAACCTCACTACTTTCAAAATGACCGGTATATAATCACCTACTGTATTTCTGGAGAATACAGATAGCAATGCAGTGTTACTAAACAAAAAGTTACCCATCAATAGTTGTGACCAATTTGACGTTAAGTTAACGACAATTCGTTACTGAATCAAGTTTGCCTATAAATTGTCGACAATCTACCACCGCAAATGGCATGTAAATTGTCAGCAACACTTGTAGTCAAATACCGTACAATTTACCGACAATATCTTGCACCGTAACTTTTTGTAGCCAAGTTGTCCTCAAGTTGTAAGAAATTTACTGTCAATTTTCCCACAACTTTGTACTTGACCACTTTTCTGACAACTTGACTACAATTTGCAGAGGTAGTTCCCGGCAAATTGCAATCCAAGATGGCTATCTGGGTGGTGTTGATAGGATTTGGTTTTAAACTGTCATATATTTGTATCTAACTTAATTCGGTTGCATTTTGAGGTTAAGAATTTATTTTTTGTGTTTTGTGGTTGCTTTTTTTTTGCTTTGAGCTTTTCTTCCAATTTTTTTTGCAAAATAGAGTTAATCGGATCAAAATCGGGTTACTTTTGAATTTTTTTGTTCGTAAACGACTGCGGATTAAAAGTTGTGATGGAACGTTTTGAATCAGATAGAAGCTACAGCTGATCGTCCTTATGGATATAAACATAGTCATTGTTCGTGACCTTTAAGCTAAATATCTTACCGAATCCTCCCTGATTGAATCCACCCCCTTGACCTGGGAAATACAATCCACCACCACCTCCTGCAAAAAAAAATAGGAAAACCTATTATTTATATTCAATATATGTCGTACTGCTGTTTTTGATATATTAAATGATGTACCGACGCTTGAAACAATCATTTTATCAATCTGAAAGTATAACCTTTCTCTCTCGCTCCACGTGCTTGATTGGTCTGCGGTAAGGGAGCGTGTACCCCGCCCATCAATCAACACGCAGACCGGGAAATGCTCTAAAATTTTGTTGAGTCAATGTGTAAGTCATCAGTCAGTTGTAATATGGGCGATTTTTAAAATCGAATATCTCAGAAACCACTTAACATGACTTCTTCATTCTTTTTAAAGGTAATAAGCATCTTATACCTTTGTATCGAATAATAGCAAAGTTATGATAGGGGAGAAAATACGCTGAAACCATTCCTATAAATACACTCTACGTGCTTCTTGCCGGAGTTTTTTACATAAGATTTAAAGAGAGTTTTACATTAACTTGGCATATAGCAATATAGGAAAAAATAACAAATGTCGATAAAAGAACAAACAATTTATACCTTGTGCAGCAGCGGATGCATCAGATTTTGCATTTGCACCACCTCCAAATCCTCCAGCACCAGCTTGAGCATTGGAACCGGCAAAGGCTTGACCACCTCCCTGGCCTCCATGATGACGCCTTGCATATGGAGAACGGGCTATTCTTACTCCAGAGACTATATCAAGGGGTACGTAGATATCTCCATTGTACTCGATGCCGGGGATATCTAATCACAAATAAAAAAATCACATAGAACGTTTTAAAAATAGATAAATGTTGGCAAATTTTTTGATTTAAGAAAGTGAATAATTTCTGTTAATTGTTGTGTAGTTTTGTGAACGTTTTTCTATTTCTTATGTCTGCGGAAATGTTTATTTTATTTCACTAATAAACAAAATTCAGTAAAATATATAATGCTATAAATACCAAATAACAATATTCTAGAATTAACTAAATAACTAAATATATATTTAAAAATTGAAAATTGCATTAAGTCCTAGGTCTTCCTGGATTGTACCTAGTACCGATGCTGCATTACCTCGTTGGACAGACCAATTTTTTGGATAATGAAACTTCGAGATTTTTGCATATAATTTTTTTGCAAATTTCATATATAAAACCCTTAGCCTTATCACCCCAAGGACCAAAAGTTTCAACAGCAAAAGAAATTAAGATAAAGTGGTCATCAAGCTCTTTATATTTTAGATGTTTTTTATTCTCGGCAAGACGAGCAGCCGCACCTATTAAATTAGAAGTTTTGTCCAGATAGGATTTTGCAAGTGTATGGCTGCAAGTAGCGTCCCAAAGCAATTGTTTTCCATACTTCCAGGGAAATAAGGTCATTCCATCTACACGTTTTCCATCGCTTCTGCAGACTCCAAGAGGCTCTAACACAGAAGAATTTTTAGCTGAAATCAGAGCTCTCTTGACTGTGTCTGCAGCTTAGCCCATGTAGGCCACAAATATCAGCATTTTCGTCGCAAACGCAGGTGTGTTTTCCACACACAGGCAGACCAAGTCTGAAAGCGATGGAAATATGGAATGTTATCTAACAAATTTCCCAAGAACAAAGATGAATGTGCGTAAATCCAAGCATTACTTTCAGAAGCCTAAAGAACAAGTAGACGTGCCTTATCTTCACTTGTCTGGCAATTTTCAAATATTTGGAAACTTTCTTTTAATAAAAAAGATTTTTTTTAGATTGGCTAAGTTCCAATTTTACATTTTTTGCCTAAAGGTTCCTTTATTTTATTCAGTGCAAAAAGGGAAAATCCATACGCGCTTCTTTATTCAAAATTAGATCAGATTCAAGTCAGAACAATTAGAGCCTACAATTTTTTGAGAGCGGTGCCAGCAAATGCATCAAATATAAAACTTAAGGTACAAGTCCACTTTAGAATTTTCAAAAAAATCGTTTTTTTGCATTTTTCACATTCTTGGACCTTTAAAAATCACATCCCAAAATATGTTTAAGAAATTCGAATCGTAACACTGTAAAATAAGTAAAAGTGTCCGCATGCTTTAGCTTAGTGGTGTCGAAAAAGTAACTATTCGTTAGTCGAGTACCCCTTACTTGCACGGATCCGAAGTAACGAATACAAAAATTGCCACCAAACAGTTACTCGAGTACTCGTTTGGATCAGTTAAGCTACTGAACCCATTTGTACTAATTATTATTTAACCAAAGATTTGTCACATTCACACAACAGATCCTAAATATGCTGCTCAAACATTTCCTTTAAAATATATTATAAATTGAAAATACCTATTTACACATTACTCACTCAAGTAGTATCGAGCCTGCGGATTTGACAATACCGTACCGACAGTTAAATTAAACGAGTACTCGAGTAACGGATCCGAAGTAACGAATACTCACATGAAAAGTAACGTTAAAAGAAATAATTATTTTAAGAATTCCTACTAATTTATATTCCGTTATATTTATTTTACAAGGGTTTAAAACACGCCTCGTTGGTTTATGCAAAGGTTTATGCCAGTGGCGTATCGTGGTTTATTTAAGGGAGGGCTCAACATACAAAGGCACAAAATAACAAATCTTATAGACACCATTCAAATGGGTAATGTACCATTTTTTTATTTTAGACTAAAACAAATTATAATTGAGATTAATTCAGATTGTAATGAAATCAAATACACACCTTCTTTGCCCATATAGTCCAGTAACTGAAGACCTGATAGTACCCAAAGCTGCAAATAAATCTGTACATTTTTCATTTGTGGCGCAATTCTTTCGCGGATGCTTTCGAGCGAGAAAAGTTTCCCGCGAATATCTGCCAAAATATGCAAATTAGAGAACTTTTGTTCAGACAAAAAATAAAGATACCTCGAAATCTAATATTTTTCGCAAACACGGCCGTCGAAAAATCCATAATATTTCACACTGGATAGATGTGGCTAAACGGCTAAAAATGCAGATGGGCAAAACAGTTTTTTATTAAAAGCAAGAAAGATGGTGAAGGAAATTTTCTCGGATCATTGAAGACTTGCTAAGGTCTCATTATGAAAAATAAATATTAATAACAAACCATTTTTTCAAAAAATATTAATAAAATAATGGGATACTCTCAAAATATTGTGAAAAAAAAATTGACCGCTTTTTAATATTCTAGAAAAATCAGAATGGACCCAAGCTCATATGCAATGATAGGTACGGGTTTTCCAAGGAAGTTTAAAGGTGTATGGAAGCCCAATACTGTAGAACAAAATTGTCCAGGCGTGCAGGGCAGCGGGAATCGGGGATTGGCCCCGCGGAGTTTGCGCAATGAATAGTAGGTCAGAGCCGGACTTCCATAATTCTTTGTTACTATCTATAAAGTTGACATCATCAAATGTCAAATTCAAGCATTCACTGTTTTTTTTTATTTTTTGCACAAAATTATTGGTTATTAAACGATACTACCATAGAATATTTAAAATTATTGTGTAATATTGGATTTTATATCATCTGATATAATATGGAAAGAATAGATGGCGCCACTTTACAGCCTTCTATTTAAATGGTCGATATTTTTGGGAGTTTTGTATTTTTACCAAAAATCTTTGTAAATAAATAAAAACACGATTTTTTAAAAATTAATTTCAAATGTTGTATGATAGTTTCATGTACTTATCACCAATTTTGTGATAAAAGAAGGGCAAGATAGTGTAAATGAGTTTAATCTAATCCTAAAATTGTGGTTGTACATTAAAAAGTGAAAAAATTTTATAACTGCTGTTTAGGCATATACTTTTCACTAATAATAAACATTCATGAGACAGAATAACAGTGTTTAAAAATGTTTAGTAACCTTTGGTACCTAGGTATTCATTGTAACAGTAACCGTTAAATATTATGTGTCTACAGTATGTCGAGCTTAAAAAGTTGATAATGTAAGTTTAAGAAACCAAAAATCTAATTTCTTTTTAAACAAATACAGAAAAAGCAAAAGGAACTTTAACATAAAATTGTACTTTCTTTTATTCAATTAGAGGGACCTGTATATATCAAAATTTGGCTGGTCTGCCCAATAATTAATAATTTTGATCCTTTAAAAGAATGTACTAAGTTATTAAATGAAATAAAAGTACCTAAATGTAAACCTTATTTCTTTTTAATAATCCACAGAAATACCGAAACATTGTGGAAATCATATAAAAGATAGTTAAGATTGCCTTACTTTTCTCACTGCTATTTCCAATGAAATTTTCATTTTCTATTATTTATAATTGATATATTATTTTTTATTCAGTTACCTAACGTTAACGTCTCATAAGAAGCACCTAATTTAAATATAAGAAATACTAACCTAAAGTAAAAAATGCCGGGTATGTTACCCTTAGATTTGCAAGACAAAACCATACAACCTTCAGTCATTTTGTTACCATATTATAAGTAACAAACAATAAACACAAAATTATAGTCACAATTTAATAAACACTAATCACCAAAATAAGAAGGTTTTTATCAATTCAAAAAACTTCTGCAACCACAAAATATAATCACACAAAGCAAAACAATCGAAACTAATACGGCTCTCATAAAAATATAATGTGTTGCCTAACTACACACTGATTTATCAGTGTGTAAGTAGGCAACACATTAAATTATTTAGTGGAATTTCGTTATTGCGCAAAATCGGCGGGGCCAACTCTGACAGTTATTTTCATACTGGGCTGGACATTTTTTGATCGAATGGGCCATATCATTGGGCTTCCATACACCTTTAAACGTCCTTGGGGTTTTCTCATTCCGATGAACTTTGAATGCATTGATGAACATTATTGCCCGAATAATGGAAAAATTCGTCCGCCCGCTTATAAGTTACTCGATAAGGATAACGGCGTTTTAGCGGTAGAGCGGCAGCTAAAATTAGGGGAATTTTTGGTACCGTTATCTCGTAAACTATCAATTTAAAAAAAAATTATAAGGACTATTTTTGTACATTACAAGGCGATCTTCCTTTCTTGTTTAAACAAAAATTCTTCAATTCGCATATTTTGGCAGATATCAGCAGGAAACCAATTTTTCGGGGCTCGAGGGGCCATTTTTAGCCCTTTCCCACCTGTTAATGTTGATAAACTTTTCTTGGCTCGACAGCATCCCCGAAGACCTAAAAATTGCGCCACAAGGAAAATGTCCCTTTATTAAATGGACTAATAGTATTTCCAAAAACAAACTTTTGATTAATTTTAAAGTTGAAAAACACCTTTCAGTTTCTGATGAACTCACTGGAATGGTAACCAATAATTTTAAAACCTAAACAATTTCTTAAATGCATCAATTATCTTCTTGTGTTCACTACCTATAAAAAACCTCATTGTGTTTAACGCGATGGCGGGAATAAACACCCGAATACCAGCTGATGGGGAAATATGCAGGAGCCCCAAAGAATGCCGAGGCGTCGTCGTGTTGTCATGACAACGGGACGTATGTAGCAGATTCCAGGCTTTATCGTTCACGAGCGAGTTTTCGAGAACCTAGCCGTATTTCAGATCTTGGCACATCTCGGCAGTATAATTTGTTTCAAATATTTGACTTTTCACTTACGTTTTTTTTATGACTCTAATGGAAAAAATTAAAGGTTCAAGAAAATTTTCGAAATTTTTAGTGATTTTTAACAGGCTGTATTTCAGTGAAAAATGGTAGTATCGACAATCTGAAAAAAGCATTTTAAAGCTTTAAGATTCTAATTTTGGGATATTTTGGCCAAAAATTTTTGGAGTCGCGATTGTTACATAATTCAAGAAATAACGCGCAAAAGATTTTTCTAAAATTTTTTCTATTTTCTCTTGAGTCCACGATTGTGGGAATTTTTTTTGGCTAGACCATCATATGGGTTGGATTGCCTGCTTATCCAGCTACAATATGCTTATTTTAAATCCTCTGTAAGTCCATTTCTCGCAGAGATATCGAATTTTCAATAAAAAAGGACCGGTTTTGCATTCAACCGCCGATATCTCAGCAGCCAATGGTCGTATACATAATCGGAGGGCAATCTCAGAATCTGGAATAAATTTTCTACAAAAAACGCGCAACTGTGAATTTTGGTGATAGGACTAATGTTGAGCATAATTTTTACACTTTGATATATCCACAACAACCCTGTAAAATTTCAATTTGATCTAGCGAACGGTTTTTTTTGTTTCAAGCAATCAAACTTTTGAAAAAATTAAAAAACCAACTTTTTGGTCCCCAAACATTTCAAAATCATGTTAACAGGTTTGTAGGAAATGTATTCCAGATTTTAAAACTGTCCTCCGATTCTCTAGGTGACCATTGGTTGCTGAGATATCGGCGGTTGAGGGCAAAACGGTCCTTTTTCATTCAAAATTCGATATCTCTGAGAAATGGACTTACAGAGGATTAAAAAAAAAAACAAATTGTTGCTGGATAAACAGGCAATCGAGCCCATATGATGGTCTAGCTAAAAAAAAATTTCCCACAATTGTGGACTCAAAAAAGGAAACATTTTAGAAAATTTCTTTTTTTTTTATCTTGGGACAGTCCACGAAGGCTGATGCCTAAGTACTAACGTACCGTGGGTGTCTTCAGTGTGGTGAGAGGGAGTTTGTTCACATGGGACTTAAATTTTTGGAGATTGGGAGGAGAACGAAAAACTTCTGCGGGCAGCAGGTTCCATAGTCTTGACACTCTAGGAATGAAGGAACGAAGAAAGCGGGAAGTTCGGGGCCTCTCTAACTGAACTGTAAAAGGATGCATACAAGTTGCACTACGTGTTGCTCTGTTGGGAGCTGCCAGAGAAGGAATTATACTGGTCAACTCCTCTGAGCAGAAGCCGTGAAAATACCTATAGAAGAGCGACAGATCCCCTACAGCTCGACGGTGGGCAAGAAGAGGAAGCCTTTCTGTGAGCGTTGGATCATTAATAAGACGAACGGCTCTTCTTTGAATGGAGTCCAGAATGCTAAGTGTTGTAGGGGACGCCATTCCCCAGACATGAGAACAATATTCTAAAGAGGGTCTGATTTGGGATACATACAGAGTGTACAGATTGGAAGAAGAGAAATATTTTCTGGCTCGGAAGAGAAATCCAATCTTTTTTGAAGCTGCCGAAGCTATGGATAAAATGTGCTTGTGCCAGTTGAGGCGATTCTCAAAAGTAACGCCGACAAGATTAAACGACTCTTTGTTCTGCAGAACTTGGCCGCTCATATGTAAGGGATGAGCATGTGCAGACTTTTTTCGCGACAGCGAACATGACTGTGTTTTCGAGGCATTAAACTGAACAAGATTTTTGGCGCCCCAATCCAAGATAAGTTTGAGGTCTTGTGAAAGAGATATCTGCATTGACCTGCGCTTGTTTTCGAAATCAGGATTACACGGTGGCTTAAGAAATTGAATACTAGAGTGGAGAGTACTATCGTCAGCAAAACTATGAATGGGATTGATTGTGGAAGAGAGGATCGTTAATGTGTAGAAGAAACAGCGTGGGTGCCAGCACTGAGCCCTGGGGACCCAGCATTAATTTGTAGAAGCTGGAGGAATGACCATCTACACTAACTGATATACGTCGATTAAAAAGGAAACGGGAAAGCCAAGAGCAAAGCATAGGTGGAAGACCGTAAGAAGGAAGTTTGTTAAGAAACCCATCATGCCAGACCTGATCGAAAGCTTTGGATATGTCAAGAGCAACGATTTGGGACTCACCAAGAAACTCAGGGACTTGTTCCAGTTGTGGGGAGACAAAGGAAAGAAGATCAGCTGTGGATCTACTGTGACGGAATCCATATTGTCTATCATGTAAGATCTTATGTTTTTCCAGATACTTTAAGATTTGGGAATTAATGAATTTTTCCATTACTTTACAAACAACTGAAAGAAGAGATATAGGTCTATAGTTGGAGGGGAACTTTTGGATCCTTTTGGGGACAGGTTGCACACGTGCAGCTTTCCAACTCTCCGGGAAAATGCCTGTGTCGTAAGAGATTCGAAAGAGGCGAGTTAAGATGGGTGCAAGCTCGGGAGCACATTTTTAAGACGATTGCTGGTATGCCATCCAGCCCAGACGTTTTTTTAGTATTAAGAGAAGAAAGAATACGCTTATCTGTTTGATTTTAAAAAAATTATATCGGACATTTTATGGGAAACAGGACAACTGTTGGAAGGGGAAGGTTAATAGGAGGATCAAGCGTAGAATTGGCAGCAAATTGTTTGGCAAATAGTTCGGCTTTTCCTTTGGAGGTAGAGACAATTCCATCTTCAGAGATTAGGGGGGGAAAAAGAATTTGTGCAAAAGTTCTGACTAATATTTTTGCAAAGGACCAGAAAGCTTTACTGCGGTTTGAGCAAGAAGAACTTTATCTTTTATTCGATTGTTAAAACGGTCTTTTGCTTCGATATAGTCTGATTATACTGATTTCTCGCTTCGATGCTAGCCTGTCGATTTTCGGGACTGAGGTTTTGAAGAAACTTTTGTGGGCTTGAATTTTTAAAAGTCTGGCTTTGTCACAGGATTTAAAAAACCACGGTTTGTGATTTGAAGTTATGGGGTTCTTTTTAGTGTGGGGAATATAGGTCTCAATGCCTAGTTGAATGGTTTCGTAATTTGTTTACATATTTCGGAAGGATCGGAAAGTAGAAAACCAGGTAGGATCCAAGGGTAGCTGGCAAAGAAATCTCTAGACCATCCCAGTCGGCCGAATTGTAGTGCCAGACGGTTCGTGGCGGCATGCTTTCAGTTGCCTCAAAATGAGTAGAGTAAGATACGGTGACCAAACCATGGTCAGAGCGACCAAGGGGAGCAGTTACTGATGCTTGATAGAGTTCGGGGTGGAAGTAAGGAAGAGATCTAGGGGTTAGAATTATGGGTGGGAACCCTAGGAAAGTAGGTAGGTTCCATAATTAGATTGGTGAGCGAGTTGCTATTGCGAAATTTTCTGCTGCCCTGCCTTGTGTATCAGTTTTTGTGGATACTACCAATCCTTATTATGAACATTAAAATCCCCGAGAACGATTACTTCGGCCAATGGAAACTGGGAAATAATATTGTCGATCTTTATTGAAAGGAAATCAAAGAGCTCGTTGTATATACAGCAGATGAATTTAGTAGAAGATCTGAAAGAAAGTTTAAGCCAAAGAATATCAGGCCTACCCGATTCGAGGTTAGAAACCCTAGCACAAGCCAGGTCGTTGCGAACGTAAGCACAAACGCCGCCATGGGGTCGAAAAGATGAAATGAGTTCATAACCTGGGAAAAGGAGGTGGTTGGTTGCTGTTTTGGGACTTGGGTTTCGGTAAGAAATAGTATGTGGGGTCCAAGTCCAAGATTTTAGTGTTATTAGAATTTTTAAGCTTCAAAATGCTTTTTTAGATTGTCGATACGACCATTTTTTTCCTGAAATACAATTTGTCAAAAATTTGTTTGAAATTTTTTGGAACGTAAATTTTTTCCATTAGTGTATTTATTTAATTTATTTATAGTAACTATAAATATAAAAAAAACATTTATTGTACGTCTATGATTTTTAATGGAGGGCGGTTCCCCAGAGCCCTTCCTTGCCAGCCGCTACTGCTATATTCAATTTTTTAAAACCTAATATTTAAAAATTAAAATCTTTCCTATATAAATCCCAGTTTATTTTAAATTAAATCTTGTTTTAAATAATTTTTATTACCATAATATACATGTACGAAAAAAAAGTTATAAATGCTCTTAAAATTAGTTTTATTTAAATATTAATTTAAAATTTATTTATTCTTCCTTAATATCAAAGGTAATTTAATTTTAAAACTTTAATAAACAAAATACGCAGAAAATAAAAAGTGGGGTAAACTAGAAAAGAGAATATTTATATGGAAGTGGAAAAAAAGCAATAAGTTTATCTATATCCTTTTGACAATTAGTAGAATAATTTTTGGATTAAATTTTATGAATAAAATTAATTTTTTAGTTTCTTGTATATTAAACAAGCAAGAAACAAATAAACATATAACATATTTTATTATATGGTATTTCTTTTTTTTTTAATGCATATAAAATGGAACAGAAATGAGAAATACATTACATTAAAGTAAAAGTGGTCGGAATACATAAGAAACTAATCTTAATCGCAATTCCTCCTCTGGAAGCTTCCAACAGAGCAACACGTTGTGCAACATTTATGCATCCTTTTACCGTTTAACTAGAGAGGCCCTAAACTTCTCGCTTTATTTGTTCCTTTATCCCTAGAGTGCCCAGACTATGAAACCTGCTACCCGCAGAAGTTTTTCCTTTTCCTCCCAGTCTCCCAATATTTAAGTCCCGTGTAAACAAACTCCCTCTCACCACACTTAAGACACCCACGGTACGTTAGAACTTTGGCCTCAGCCATGGTGAACTGTCCAAAGATAAAAAAAATATTAAATAATATTAGGGGACAAAAAAAATTAAAAATTCATATTTTTTCGTGTATTAAAAAAAATTCCAAATTTTTATTATTTAATGGTGAATTTTATTTTCCATATTTTAGAACAAATTATACATCTAAGACTTTAAGTATATAGCAAATCTGCCCATTAATAAAGATACCTACAAGCAAGATTTTTTAATTGTGTAAATTACAAGAAACTTGTATATAAATTTTTATTGACTTATAGCAGAATAATAAAAAGCCTGAAACTAGTAAAGCAGCCTTGTGTCGCGGATTAATGCGATAATTAAGAAAAAATGAATACTCGTTTTGAATAAAATCATGTTTATTTTAAGAATCGACCCATCATTTAGTTTTATTATTACCATTATGTTTCAGATAAAGTTCCCAAGTAACACAAGATGGTCCTTTATATCATTTTCTTCTTTATAAAAGTTTTATAAAGGCGTCCAAAGACCTTTAATATATTTATAAAAGTGTTATTTTACACTAAATAGTTATTTAAGCAATATGGCTTTATACTATAGTTCTAAAAACTTTTTGAAGCTAATTAATATATCTTTTATATACTTGCTTTAACAAGACTTTATAAAAGTGACAACCACAGCTGTTAGAGAGTTTTCAGCGTTTTATCTGCATAACTGCTTTATAAGCTACCATATAAAGCACAAATAAAACCTCAATTGTGCCATTAATTTAAACCTTTTTATAAAACCCTTATGGAGTAATTTGCGTATGTTTATCCCAATGCTTCATAATTAACGCCATTATAAAGGTATTTTTTAAATGCTTTGTTAATGTGTGTTTCATACTCATAACTTTCTAAGCAAACATGCTTTATTACTGGCATAGTGTAGTTATTTAAAAGGTTTTTTTAAGTAGTCAGCAACGAAATAAAATTTTTATAAAGCAGGCACACCCAGCGGTAAGTCATTCGGCTATTTTGTGTTTTCTAAGCTAAGCTAAACTTATTGAAATTGACAACGACGAGAAACGGGAAAACTAGCTATTAGAATTAGAAAATTAAATCTTAAACGATGACTTGCTTTTAATAAGTCGGTACACCTACTGAAATTAAAAAAAAAAATGTATATTTTTTATTAAAGAGATACGAAAATGAGCCAGGATGTTTCAGGTTAGCTATATCTTCTTAAAGCACTTAGTAGCTATATTAAATAATAGGCTACCAAAAATTTACCGGCAGATCCGCGGATACTGCTTAGCACTCCACGCAAAGTATTTGGGAGTTTACACGTCAGCCGTATCGGCGATGAGATTGCGGTTCGCACAGTCTTGATAAGAAAAATGTATAATGAATGTTTTAAGATAATTAAGCCGAAACGACAAAAACGTTATATCTACAGAAATAGTTAAAATTATTAGATAAGGAGGTAATGCATGCAATAAATCTTAAAATAAATAAAGGTACATCAAACGTGCAAATAACCACTAACTGTTTAATAACGAAATAATGTGTTGTAGCACCCTTATAGAGCTAAAAGAGATATAACAACGCGATTAGCGCCCTCTGTACATTATTCGAAGTTCTAGAGGGTCGCACTAATTCTTTTATAAAGCTGCTATAAAGCAAACCCATAAAAAATAGCTTTTTAAAGGCCTTTTAATTGAATATTTCGCAACCATTGCCATTCTGACCAGTTTGCACGTCGCCATTTAATTTTTCTCAGGATGTTAGGGCCGCCATTATTGCATAAAGCAATTAAATTGCGTATTATTCCTTTCGTCTCTAACTAGTTTGTGTTTTAATAATTTTTTCGGGATTAAAGTATGGAAATTTAACATCTAGTAACATTTTAAAAGTTAAAAATAAAATACGACATCAAAAATAAATGTTTGATATAATTTTTTTCAATCCAATTTTTAATTATTTTCAAGGCGCTTTGATAAATATAGAGCTAAAACTATATATTTTATCAGAAGAAAATCCATCGCAAGTGAATTTCACATTATGTATATGCGGAACTTTCGTAAAATGAGTTATTTATTTTAAGTGTAATATATATGCATATCGTAGATCAGTCTGCTTTTATTTCCAGTCGTGTTCAATAATATAAAAAAGAATCGGCAAGGGCGACAACCATAAAATACCTTTAAAAACAATTTTTTCCAAGTTTATTATGCAACTGAAATAAAAGTATTTATTCAGCAAATTGCTGTCAACTTGCTACCGGCTAGTGAAAAATGCCCATGTCCGACAAGCTGTTTAATCGAATATGTAGCTATCTAGTGACATTGCTAGAGTATCTATAAAGTACTTATATATCCTTTTTATTACTGATGAATTTTGTACCATAATAAAACTTATTTATAATGGCAAATTATAACGCTTTAATAAATTAGCTGTATAAAGTGCGCCTATTTTGGGTATATAAACACTCTGTTAGGTTTGAGAGAACGTTGTATAGAACAAATAATAAAACATTGGGCTGGATAATTTAGTGATGTAGCGGTTCTCTCAGCTTTTAAAAAGCAAGTTGTGTTACTTGGGTTATCATATAAATTGGTATGTTCTTAAAATGATAAATCTGTCACCAGTCACCAACTTGTTAAAGCCAAATCATTTGAAAATAATTATTTGTAAATCTATGTGCCATTACCCCTAAAATATAATTAATGACTTAACCATAAAATATTTTTACCAGAACTAATCAGAATTAATTAGAACTATCCAGAACTAAGAGATGCTATGCTATGCAAAGACACCCACGGTACGTTAGTACTTAGGCGTCAGCCTTCGTGGACTGTGTCAAGATAAAAAAAAATTGGTTACAGGAAATATATTTTATTTGGTGACAGATCTTCAGTTATTATTTCGAGTTGAAAGCAATTTCTTGGGCATAGTTAACGGCACTGAAAAAAATGCCAAAATTAATAGTTTTAATTTACCATCTTTAAAGTGAAACTTCTTTATCAACGTAAAAAATAAGAGCCATGAAAATAAGGAACTAAAATGAACAAGAAATTTAACCTTTATAAATGATTAATATATTAAAAAAAAAGACGGCAACACTCATGATATTTGGTACAAGGCAAACCTTACGAGCAAACGTAAAATATCGAGACAATGGTATATATAATA
>JAHBCN010010992.1:0-29923 GCA_019359885.1 Listronotus oregonensis | reverse complement strand
TTTATATATTATCATTTTGTCCAGAGAAGGTCCGATTTGATTCACAATGACTCAAGAACTTTTTTTTAAAAAAGAAGTTTTTACATGACGGGGGAACCACGCTCAAAACCATCTTTTAACCCCCGAAAAGAAATTTTTTGTTTTTAAAAAATTTTAATTTTGCCCCAGGTACGTTTCCCAACCTTTTAAAGTATTTTTTACGTTGTTGCCAATTAAATTTAAACATTTGCCCCCCCTCCCCCCGGGCTCCCAGCGATCTTTTAAGTCTTCGAAAAAAAAGGGTTTTTGTTTTTAGTTTACCTGAAATTATTTTTTACATGTGGTAAACATTATTTTTAAATTAAAAAGGAAAATTTTACAAATTTTTTTTATTTGAATTAAAATTTTTTTTTTTTTTTTGATTTTTGACAATTTTTTTTTATAAAATACTGGAAATTTAAAGGTTTATAAATGGTGTTGAAATTTTTTATTTGTGGAATTATGTTATGTTCTATGCTTTTAAGGTTTGGCTAATGTTCTAAAAGTTTCACCAATATAAAATGTTTACAAAACCCGGGGAAAAATAAAACATAAATTTTTGGATTTTTTAATGCTTTTTTTTTTAACCTATGATCCGATTTAAAAATTTTTTGGGGCATTGTAGGTTGTTTTTGGCAATTTTTATTTTCCTTTTTAAAAAAAAAAGTTCATTTTTTTTTTAACCGTTAAAAAGTTATTTTTTTCCGAAAATTGTATTATTTGGAAGTATACTAGCAACAAATATAACATTAATTAGATGGGGGGTCCATTTTTTCCAAAATTTTTTTTTTGGTTTTTTTCATTTTTTGTTATTAAAAAAAAGTTTATAGCGTAACATGTTTTTATAGACTTTATTATTCAACTTTTTTTTTAATTTTTTTTAGGGTATGGACCTTTTAAATTTTTTAAAGGGGTGGCAAAGAGTTTTTTTAAAATTTTTAAAAAAGTTAAATAAAATTCGTCATATGATAAAAACTGTCAAAACTGCTCATTAAATGTTTTTTTTTTACCCCCCTTGCCTGACGAGTTTTTTTAACTTGAAAAATAAATCGACTAAGAAATTTTTGGAGAAGAAGCAGTAAGAGCCTTAAATTTGGGGATGAGGGCATTTTTGTGTCATATTTTTTAATTTTGGGAAAACATCGTTCGATTTTAAAGGGTTTGGTTGAACTTTTTGGGCGGATTTTTCCAAGGGCGGGGCAAGGGGAAAGATATACCCATCCTGGGGAAAAGCGTTTTATTAGAAAATGCTTTAAGAAACAAGATCACTAGTCAGGTAAAAATTTTAAAATGCCCCTCATATAATATCGTCTCAAACAACAAAGAAGTGAAAAATTTGGTTAATAAACCACATGTAGTCTCAAATTTTAATGATTTTTTTAAATAAAGAAACCGTTAACTAGTTTTTATTTATCGGGGAAAAACAAAAATTTTTAACATATATTATTATAAAATAAAAATGTATTCCATATTGAACATGTTTAAAATGTAAGAAAAGTTCCATAGCCTATTTTTAAAAAATTTAAAAAGAATGTTTTGAATAATAGTCTAAATAGCATGTTACTTATAAAACGGTGTGTCTCCTTTAGTACCAAAGTAAATAAAGAAACCAAAAAAAAAAATTATTGGCCAAAGATGGACCTCCCGTCTATTAACGCTATATTTTCCATAACCCACAGGGTAATACGAATTTTCAAAAAAAAAATAACATTTTTATTACCCCGGTATAAATCGAAATTAAACTTTTTTTTTAAAAAAAATTGACATTGAAAAAAACCCAAATTACAATGCAAAAAAAAAATAATTCAATTCAATTTTAAAAAAAAAAAAAAAAAATTAAATTTTTTGATGTTGCGTTTTTTTTGTCCAGTAAATACTTTTTTGGGGTTTTTTTTTTTATGCATTTTGAATAAAGAAAATAATAAAATAACTGCAAAAAAACTATTTAATCACACAGAATCTTTAAAATTATTATTATTGATAAATTTACCCAAAAAATTTTTTTTTTTGTTGCAATTATTTTAAAAAAAGGTTTTTTTAAAAACCCAAACTTTAACGGGGGGAGCCCGGACGATATTTTGGACCCCCAAAAAGTTTTATTTTTTTAAAAAACTCTGTATTTAAATATTAAAAATTTTGACTGCCGAAAAACCAGCAACTGTCAGAAGAAGCCCTAGGGGGGGGACGTTTAGTCCCCTTAATTTGGACCAGGACGAGAACCTTAACGAAATTTTTTTTTGTTAATTTCACAACATACTTTAACAGTGATCCTTACCATACTCCAGGAGTTGCTCTTGGTTTGCCTTAAAAACATGTACCGAACCATTTTGTCAGACTGTGGTATTCACTTTTTTAACCCCCCTTGCTTTAAGAGAAACTAAAGTAAGTTTTTACATGATGTTACTCTAGTTACACTTTAAAGTTGGTGAACAGACCTTACCAAGGAAAAGTGACCTCTTTTTTTAATATATTTAACTGGAAGGTTAAAAAATACGTTTTAAATTCTTTAGATCTTCGGTCATATTAATTTGCTCTGATTTTAAAAAAAATTATAAAATCAACTTAAAATATTAAAATTATTACACGAATATAGGTAAAAAACTTTTGTATATGAATATTTTTTAAAAAAAAAAAATTTATTTTTTTTTGGAAGTGCATTATATATTTCTAATTATTTAAGATTTTTTAAATTTTTTAATGAAAAAGGGTTTTTTTCGTTTAACTACAAAAATTTTTTTTGTAAAAAAAAACCCCTTTAAAATTTTTTTTTATAATTATAATTTATTTTTTAAAAAAATTTTTAACATTTACAAAAAAAAACATGTTTTAGAAAAATCCTTTAAGTTTTATAATTAAATTTTTTAAAGCCTGTTCAGTTTTTAAAAAAAAAAATGAAAAAAAAGTAATTTTTTTTTTTTTTGCCTTCCCCCTTTTTATTTTATAAAGTTTTATTTCTTTAAAGACATAAAGAGAAAGAGAAGTTCCCTTTTAATTTAAAAAACCAATAATTTTTTAGTTTAAGATAGATTCTAGATATTTAACCTGTTGACAAAAATAAAAGTAAATTGTTTTTAAAATGATTCCTAACTAATATTTGAAAAAAAAGACCCATACTTCTATGGAAAATTTTTTATTTAGTTACTCACAGTTTTTTTTATTTTATACATTTTGACAATATCCAATACTTTAATTTTAAAGTCAGATTGGAAATAAATGTTTTTTTTTTTATTTTTTTTTTTTTTTACCCATTTGAGTATAGATTAATAAAAAGGAAAAGGGGAATAATAAACCCTGAAAATTACCCTTTTTTATTAAAAATAACTATTTAACTGACCCCCAATAAATATTAATAATACTCAAAATTTTTATAATTCATCATCATATAATTATCACTTTTTTTTAAAACTATCAATATTCATTAGGATTTGATACACCGTTCTTATTACTTGCAATTTTTTAGTAATATGTTTTAAAAGAATTACCGTTACAGAAATTTTAAGAGTACAGGAAAAAAAATTTTCATTTTTAAATATTAAGATTGGAAAAAATTTTTTTCAAAAGTTTTAATTAATTTTTGGGGGGGAAAAGGGAAAAAGGGTTTCCCCCCAAAACGAGGGAGAAACATTATTTTATTGGGTTGTTAAAACGATCTTTGGTTTTTGGGGGAATTTAATTATACTGATTTTTTGTTGGGGGAAACTACCTGTCGATTTTCAGGACAAAAAACTTTTTTTTGGGTTGGGGTTTTTAAAAGGGGCATTTTTGTCACAGGATTTAGAAAAGGGTTTATGATTTAAAAATTTGGGGGGTTTTTTATAGTATGACGAATATAGAACATAATACCCAGTTAAATTGTTTCGGTAGTTATTTTGCTAACAGGCAAATTCCCCCAATGTAATCTTGGGGAGGTGAACATGCCCTTAAAAAGTTGCAACAGTGGTGGTTGGGGAAACGCTCTATCTGTAAAACCCCCAAAAAACAGAAATAGTTCTGGTTCAAAAAAAAAAACTGGGGGAAACCCAGAGCACCCGTTCTTTTTAAAAAAACTGAGCTTCCACAGAGGTTAAATACCTTGGAACCCTTTGACAGTAAGCTAACGTGGGGAATTTCACTTGGGGGAAAAGAATAAAGAAAAAAATATATTGCTTTTGATCAATGCCGCAGAACCATGGGGAAAACTTGGGGGGCTCCCGTAGCCCATTGGATCTACACGGCCATAATAAGACCCATGGTAACTTACGGTTTCCAAAGGGGGGCCAAAAGAACAGGGGTTTCCAAAAAAAAAGCTAGATCAAACCCCAAAAATAGCATGTTTAAAACCCAGGTGCTTTTTAAAGGGCTAACCGACTGAGCTATGGAGGGGGATATTGAATTTTCACCCCCTTTTTATATTTGTAAGGGGGTCTAACACGCCTTCGCATGGTCTTAAACAATGTAGGCACTGGCTCAACTGGGGGACGTTGGGGGGGGTGGTACAGGGAACTTCCAATTGAAAAGGAAAAGCCATTTTGGAGCAAGGTTTGTTTTCAATAAACCCCCCACAATCAACATAAGAGGAACAATACCAAAAAAGGCGAGTATAAAAGGAACCTTAGCCTGTACACTGACGGCTCTAAAACCCCAAAGGGGGGGACAGGCTGTGGCATATACCTGAACAATGGGCGCCGAACCCAGCGTGCCCAATCCGAACTGGGGAACCATAACCATAGCGGTTTTTGAAATTAAAAGCCGCAACATCGCCAACCAAAAAGATCTGTATTTAAAAGACAGTAGGCAAGCAAATAGCCCTGAAAAGACCACGAATTACTTCGGGACTAGTACTAGAATGTCATCAAGCCCTAATTAACATCTTTAAAAATGTGGTCAACCTAGCCTGATCAAGGGGAAAGACATATCAAAAAGGAATCATACCGCTGCGGGACGGAAACTATTTTCCCTCCCCCCACTGGACCAAAACAGCAGCGATTAAAGACATCATTGAAGAATACCCCCCTCGACTTTTTAAAAGGGGGGGAAAGGGGGTGATACTAAAAAACCCAATTTTGCAAAAAAAATGCTAAGCTACCCAGATAAGCCAATAGCAAAAAAAACCTTTGTTTTCCCCGAAGGAACCCCCAACACTAAGGGGGTTTCCCCAAGGGGGACTGCGGGCTTAAAGGGCACCTATTTAAAAGGGGGTTTTTAAGAACACGGGATTATGTAGAGGCTGTGAACAGGAGGATGAGACCATTTTTTTCGACTGTCCCGCCCTCACATTCGAACGGAACCCCATGTTGGCACGAATTATTACTCCCAAATTAGGGGGATTCCAAAAGATGTCGTCAACTATTTTAAATCAATAGGTTGGACGTCGCAGTAAATTTCCCCGCCTGTACAAGAGGAAGCCAAAGGCCAATGAGGTCTAGGGGCGGGGGATATTACCACCCCCTGAACATTCAGATCAAAAATTTTTTTTTTAAATTTTTTTAAGGGAAAAAACAGGTAGTATCCTAAAAATGGAAAAAAAACTCTGATATCATCCCAGTAGCTCGGGAAATATATATATATATATATATATATATATATATATATATATATATATATATATATATATATATATATATATATATATATATATATATATATATATATATATATATATATTTATATAAAAAATAAAATTTTTGGCTTTTTTTGTTTCAAAAAAAAAAGTTATTGTAAAACCCCGCAACTCTAGATTCTACTAACGAAAACCCGGGGAAACCCTTAAAAAACAAACCAATACGAATCCCTTTTGTACAGTTTTTTTCCTAAAAAAACCCCTTTTTTAAAACCAGTGTTATTACTTTATTATTTTTTTAAATTATTGTTAATTTTTTTTTTAGATAACCCAACTACAACGGGGGAAAAATGGGTTTTACACTGGCTTTTAACATGGGTTTTGGGGAGGGCCCCTTTTTTTTTCCTTTTTTGTCCTTTTTTTAGAAGGAAAGAATAAGTAAATCCAAGCATCTTCAATTTGTGTCCGGGGTTAATGTTACTGTGGCTTTTTTCAGGGTTTTGGGGGCTTCGTAACTTGTATGGGGAAAACCTAATAGCTTTTTTAAATTTTAACCTTGTTTTTTTCCCCAAAAGATGGTTTCAAGACACCTAAAATATAGGTTAGTTTATTTGAAATACTACCCAGCAAAAAAAAAAAAATTTGAAAAAAAATTTTAGTATTTTGGAATGGTTAGATATATTTTAAATTTATAATAAAAGGTATTTGTTATTTTATCGAGAAAGACAACATAAATAAAAAATTTTTTTACTGGTCGGTTACATTGACCGTCGCGTTCACCGTCCCCCCGGGGACCCGGTTGATATTGAGTAGTGGTGCAGTGTTGCCAGAATTGGAAAAAATTTTGGGTTATTTAATAATATTGTTAAAAAGAAAAATACAATACAATGTTTAATACATTTAATAAACCCCTTTAAGTAACTTTTTTATTACCCAAATTTTAAAAATTAAAACACTAAATAAACAAGTAGGTAAAATAAATTTCAAAATGTTGGCCTAGCGTAATCTAGGCAATAGGCCTTTAAAATTTTGCTCAGCCCCCCAGAATCGTTTGGGGTCAGTATTGTCCTTTTATCGCTATAAAAATATGTCTTTTTTACCTAACATTTGCATCATGTTGTTATTGATAAAAAAATCATAACAATTTTTGTTCCAATTAAAAATTTTTTTAAAAAAAAATACTTTCAAAGATTTTAAAATTTTTTAAAATTAATGAAGGGGACACCCCTATTTAAAATGCAAACAAAAAATTGTTAGCCACCTTCCCCCGCAATTAAGGGAACCCCATTTTGTTCTCCTCGATAACCGCTTGAGGAAGGGGTTTTCCCCCCTCGTTATTTTTTATGTGCCATTGTTATTATTTTTTCTACAGGGGGGAAGTAAATTATTAATTCAAAAAAAATTTTATTTTAAAAAATTATTTAATTTAAAATGGTCAGAATTGCTACCTTATTCGTAAAAAAATGTAATGAAACCAAAATCGTGTAAATTACGGGGCCCCTTTTGGCCCCAGTCCGGGGGAAAAATTCCCCTTCTTTTTCTTTTGGTTGGTAGGGGAAAGGGGGAACAGCTGCCACACGTTTTTTTTCTGACTTTTTTTTGCTTTTTAACCTTTGCCTATTAAAAATTATATCTCCTTTTTTGCACTGAAAAAATCCGCACCCAAAAATTTTTTTTGCCAGATTTGGTAAACGAATTGTGTTAAAGTTTTTTGGGACCGTGGGCGATGACAACGACATCTGACGGCTGCATTAAATCTTGCTTCCAAACCCTTTTGAGGGTGGATCACTTATAATATTTATTTATTTTTCGTAAAATTTTTTATAAACCTGTTCAGCACTGTAAAAGTGAAGTACAATATCAATAGTGAATAAACAATTTTAAAATTAGGGGAAATAAGTATAAAAAAAGTTTTTAATAAAAAAAATTTTTGGGGGTTTTTTAGAATCGAACTCGACCTTTTTAAAGGGAATAAGTTTATCCAATGTAATCAATGCAAATGAAGTTAAATAACATTAAAAATGTCAGTATAAAAAAAAAAAAAATAGTCTGGGGTTTTTTTTAACTTATTTAACACTAATATATACTTTATTTTCTTAAAGGCTTTATTTTTATTTTCTCTATTCACAATCACGGGGGACACACAAAAAATTTTCTTAGTTTTGAGTTTTTTTTTTTAAAACGCGCGAATCTTAAAAAATTTGGGGAAAACCGGAAAAAAAAGGGGGACCGGCAAGAAACATAAGTTTTTCTTTTGTTTCGTCAAATTTGAAAGTTGGGTTTTAAACCCGCAAAGTCATTCGGGTACTTATTTTTCTTTTTAAATGCATTTTTATCCTTTTGCCCCTTTTTTTTTTAAATTTTCCAAAATAGCATTGGGGAAAAAAAATTTGCAGTAACCATTTCTGCCAGTATTCTGACATTTAAGCACACAAAAAAAATTATGGACAATTTTTATTATTTTTATCTAATAGTTTACATTTGAATCATGATTTATTGAAAAATCTGACCAAAGGGGGCCCAATCAATTCAGCTGTCCCCAATACTTTCCTTTTTTCCAATAACAATGATAACAGAAATTGAATTATGTTAAAATTTGGGCCCAAATTTCCTGTAATAATGATATGTTTTTTGCTGTTTAATAACATTTTAATAATATAAATTTTTGTTTTGTATATATGTCTTTGTATGTTTGTCTGTTTAAATAGAAAAAAATTACATAAATAAAATTTTATTATTATACAGCAAAAAATAACTTTTAAAAATTTCACTTATTACAACAAATTTGGCCTTTTTTCCCCAAAAATTTATTTTTTTTTCTCGTTTATATAGCAGTGTGTGAACGTATTTTATCTAGATCAGGGTTTTTAAAAATAGGGCCCCGAGGGCCACACCCGGGGCCCGCGGACAGATTTTGTCCGACCCGCGGGGGAGCAGCAATTTTAAAACCCCTTTTTAAAAGAACAAATAATTTTTATAGCAAATTAAATTTAGTTTACTGAAGACCCCAAATTTTTGTTGAATAATTATTAATATGACATCTACATTGATATGGTCATGGGCTAACCCGCTAACTCATAACATTCTTGTAGGCTTATTGTTATTGTTTTTGGGGATAATTTGGGGTAAAGAAACACAGAATTGTAATGAGTAAAGACATGTATAATATGCAGAAAATTTAACTTAGTATATAATAACCAACAAATTATTGAAATGAATCCAACTATCATTTTATACATTTTAAATAATCACAAAATTTTTATAAAAAGATAATAAACATATGAAATAAAATATTTTTTGGGGTAATTGAGATTTTTTTTAAATAGTTTGAAGTTGGACAATTTTTTTTTGCCCCAATTATTAAAAGAGATTTAAGATGCCTATCAGTTAATTTCGATCTGTAAACTTTTTTTTGGGGGATTTTTTTTTAAAAAGGTTTTTCACACAAAAAAAGTAGCACCCCCAAAAAAGAAAAAAAAAGCAAAAGCAAATTTGGGGAAAAACAAATTGTGTTAGTGGAAGACTTTTTTAAAAATTTCCCAAAAAAAATGAGTTTTTTTATTTGTTCTTAATTATATCACTGCATTGTAGATCAATATTTCCATTTGAAGTTCCGGGGGAGGGTTTCAAGTCAGTATCAAAAAGATTCAAAAAAATTAAAATTTTTTGGGGGAAAGGCATCAAAGCCCGAGAAACGAGTATCAAAATTTTCCCCTTAAAGCACTAAAGTTTCCGATTGCAAAATCGATAGGGGAAAACCGTCTCAGTAGGTGAATATTTCCCTGTTTTAAAAAAAATGAAAAAAAATTTTCTTTTGTTGTGATTGAAAAGTCTCAATTTTTCCGGGGAAGATTTGATATTATGTAAAACCCGGGGAAATGCTGGTTTTCTCCCTTAACCCAAATTCAAATTGTTCACATGTTTTGTCAAATCAAATAGAATTTTTAACTTCCCCCGCCATTTCATTGTTTTGTAAAATTAGTAAGAGCGCGATGCCCCTTTAATTTAAAAAAAAAAATTTGATCAATGCTCAAAAAATTTAAAAAAAGCTGAAGGAATTTTCCCCCAACTAAAAAGCAAAAAAAGTATGATAAGGTTTTAATCAGTTTTTTTCCAACCCCCTTCCAATAAATTGTCGGAATTGTCGGTGATTCAGCCCAAAAAACTGATAAAATTAAAAGGATATGACTGGCCCGAACGGAATATTCAAACATTTTCCCAAAAAACCGTTGATAAATGATACAATGTAAGACTAATGGTTTTGAACCACCGTCATTTTCTACAGCCTTGACACAAGAGCGAAACTCCTTTATCTTTTCTGCCTGTTTTGCCTCCATCAGTTGTAATACATTTCCAGTTTTTCCATCGAAGATTTTTTGTTAAAATGGGCCATTTCAACTCCTTTAAAAATATCTGTACCAGTAGTTGTGCCATGAATACTATGCATATCAAAAGTTTTTGTCCCTTTTATAGCTTTTATCTTCCCGGGGGATAAAACAACACCTGAGCAGTATTTTTAAAACCGTTGACTAAAACCAAAAAGAAAACCACTCAAAATGTCCATTTTTTTCGAACAGTTGGGGGATATATTTTCAGCGATGTTTTCCCCCCCTTGAGCCACAGTGTTTGCGGGGCATACTGACAGTTTTTAATAAATTTACCTTTTCAGGGCACATTTCTTCGACTACTGCAGTTTTTTGTTCTTTGATCATTTCTTCAGGGGGCAGGGGGACCGGCGGGGAAGAGTTGCACCCCTCTTGTTCATTTTTTAGTTTTTGGGGCATAGCTTCGAATTTTTCTTTTCCGAAAACCCTTTTATTTTTTAAAAATTTGAAAATGTTTTTTTTTCATAATGACGTTTAATGTTAATTTTTTTTGAAAACGGCTATGCTTTTTATTCAAATCAAACATAGCGTCTTGTTACTGACCAATTACGAAATACTGAATTTTCCCCACTGATATTTATATTTTCTGCATTCACTATCAATTTTTTTTTTTTTTCCATACTTATTCACAAAAAAGCAAAAAATTCAAATCAAAAAACTGTTATAAAGATGTCTTAAACTTAAACACGCACAAACACGTTTTAAGGAGGTAAAAATATTTTTTTTTAAAATTGTCATAAAAACGGGGCTTGTGGGTGCGCCCAGCCTTCGGTAAAATTTCCTTTTTTTTCCATCTAGAAGTGAGGGGGAAAACCCGAACTTTCTCGAACCCAAAAGGGTTTTTCCCAAAAGTGCCCATTTTTTTTGCAATAGAAGGTCCCACCATTTCCGCTTGTGTCCACCGGGGTGTCGGTCACGTTATTTTTTATGGCTCGAACTCTACGACTAATCTAGAAATTACAGATAATGACAGGAAAATTAATAATATGCAGTTTGGGGTTTTCCCGGTTTAGTCCGATTTGCAGCCTTTATTAAACGTTTGGGAATTTTTCGGATTTTTTTTTTTATCATTTTTTTTCCCTTACCACCGGCAACAAATAAAGGGTTTTTGGGCCCCGGAATTTACTGGAGAACCCGTAGGGCCCCCAAGGCTGGAAAGTTTGGAGCCCCCCCGATCTAGATGAAGCCCATTTGAGGCGAGGCCCCAAACCGTTACAAAAAAATTTTTTAAAATGTTTTTTTTTGGGGTTTAAAGGAAAAACCCATAAATGCCTTATCTATGATTTATCCTGTCGGTTCAACAATTCTAAAACTTAATATTTTTAAAAGTTTCTGTGTGTCTTTTCAAAAATGCTTAGAGTTTGATGTAAAAAAAATGGGGCGGGGTTTTAAAGGGGGGTATGATGTTTTTGGGGTTTTAATGGGGAAAAGGGGTTAAAACAAGGTCTAAAGGTAATTGTTTTCGAAATATAGCTTTCCAAAATTAAAAAAAATTGGAAACACCGCGCCTGCTTCATCGCAGCGAGTCAAACGTCGAACGTTTTTTTTGAAGGTTTACATGTTTACACTTTTTTAAAAAGATGTTTATTTACACACAAATAATAAAAAAAATTTTTTTGAAATTTTTTTTTGATTTTAATTTAAAATTTAAAATTTGTTGAAAAAAAATAAAGTTTTTTGGGTTTTTAAATTTTTTTTTAAAAAAAATTTTTTCAACCCAAAAATTTTTTGAATGTCCATTTTAAAAACACAAATTATTTTTTTTTAAACC
Organism: Listronotus oregonensis; assembly: GCA_019359885.1. NCBI lineage: Eukaryota > Metazoa > Arthropoda > Insecta > Coleoptera > Curculionidae > Listronotus > Listronotus oregonensis. The sequence continues at coordinate 18,210 of JAHBCN010010992.1, read as the reverse complement.
AGCTTTTTTTTGTTTTGCTTAAAGAATAAAATTTTTATCATGACTTTACTCCACGCCAATTGTTTTGGCCCACCCCGTTCCAAAAAATTTTTTTTTTTTTTTTTCTTTTGGGGGAAATTAAATTTTTTTTTTTTTTAAATTGAAATATTTAAAACTTATTTTTTTAAAAATGAATCACTGACAAGCGAAAAAGAAAAAAGTTTTAATTGTTAAGGCTTTTAGAAAAATTTATCCAAAATTTGTAACTTTTATTGTTTAAACAAGAATCTGTCAAGTTTTGGTTATATGTCATATAAACTTTTTTTCTTTTTTTTAAGCTCACTATCGCCCCCCTTTAAAAACGTGGGGAATTTTTTAAACCCCTATTATTCTGTTTAAAAAACAAGCAAAAAAGCATTCACATTTTTAAATTGGGGGTTTTTTATAAAGGGGGATGGGCGCTAAAAATTTTTACAGGGGGTTTGGAGAGATGCGGCGCCAAAGAGTTTTGTTCCCACCCCCCTTCCCCCCCAAACGCATATAAATTTAATTAACTTTTTTTTATGATTATGGTTTGGGTTTCGGGGAAAATGATTAGGTTTCAAAAATAGAATAAAGGATTTCTTTTTTAAACCCCCATCAGTATAAAAAATTGGGGAAAAGTTCTTTTCGTAAATTATTCGCACACGATTTTTTTTTTTTTATTTTAGTTTTTTTAAAAAAAACGTTCACAGGCCACTTGAGTGATGGGGGTTTCGTTGCGAGATATTTATATACCAAACTGATAAGAATAGGCACTACATATTTAGTTGTACCTTTTTAAAACCCCAAAAAGGGAGAAACCACGCACCCCCGGGAAAAAAATTTGGAAATTTTTTTAGAACAATTTTTTCGTCTTGTTCTTCATCGACTATCACTATTTTTTTTTCCTTTTCCCGCTTTCAGAATGGTCCAAATTCTTCTTCATTATTGTCTTCAGCTTCTTTTAAAATCAGGTCATTCTTAAATTTGGCCCAGTTCTTAAAGTGGATTAATTTTTTTCTCAAACAGTTTGGGTAGCTTCTTTTGTTTATTTTTTTAAAAATTTGGTTTAGCTGATAAAAAAATTTTTTGGGGTTTTTTCTTCGTTTATTTTGTCAAAATTTTTAGGATCTAGATTTAAAAAAATTCAATAAATTGTATTCATTAAAAAAAGGAATAATACTGTCCCCTTTGGGGTTGAAATTGTTTAAAAAAAGGTACAGTCCAGTTAAACCGTGTTTTCTTTTTAAATTTTTAATTATTTTTTTTGTATTTTTGAAAAGGGGCCCCCTTTAAGCAACCTTACAAGGGGGCCAACCCAGAATAAAAAAAACCCGGGGTACCAGTGGGCCAGCACGCGCCTGCCTACAGCCCCCTAATAGTTACCGAATTTTTTTTGAACATCATTCAGTTTCAAAATCGAATTACTTTTTTTTTCCCGCTAGTTTTGGGTAAATTAAGAATTGTTAAATAAAAAAATAAAACACGTTCTTTTTGGGAAAATAATTTTTCCAGTTTGACTGGTTAACATTGTTAAAGGCGCCGCGCGCCGCCTTTTATTTAAAAGGGGGGCAGTCGCCTTTTCATGGGGGTGTGCTGCGCCCCCCCACACGCCCAGTAAAAAAAATTTTGGGTGATATTGGGGATTTTTTTTTAAAAAAAAAAAATTCGGCCCCCTTGGAAAAAAAAAAAAAGGGGAAAAAATTTTAAATTTTATTTTTGGTCGTTTGGGTTTTTTTATTCTATTATTATAGACACGGGGGGAAGCGGCACATTATAACAAAAAAAAGGTCCCCCCAAAAGTTCACACCCAAACCTTTGGGCTTTTTTTTTTTTTTTTGTAAAAGGAAAACCAATTTTTTATTCTAAAATTATCCAACCATTTTTAAAAACCCGGGTTAAGGTTAAATAGTCGTCTTATCTGCACGTTTTTCAACTGTCACTGGCCCCCAAAAAACGCTTTTTTTTTTTTAATTTTTTTAATTATTAAAAAAAAAGAGTTATTGTTTCTCTTCAACGTACCGGCGCTGCAGTATAAAAAGGGGTTTTCCCCCCCGGGCTTTTCCCCCGGCTTGCCCTATGGCCCATCCGTCACTGGCCTTATAATCCAGTAAAAAAGGGGGAAAAAAGCTTTTTCCCTTTTTGTGGTGCACTTTTAAAATCTTCGGATTTTTTGAGCGAAAAAAGGGGAAAAATTAAACAGGAAGAAAGGGCAAAAAATGGCCCGGAAAATTGGGCCCCAATATCTGCCAAAATATGAAATTGGAAATTTTTTTGTATAAACAAAAATGAAGACTCCTTTTTAGACTACAAAAATGATTCTTATAATTTTTTTCGAAAAATCGATATTTTTTTGGGATAAGGGGAAACCCAAAAAATCCCCCCATTTTAGCTGCCCCACCGCTGGGAAGTTCATTTTTTAGGGGTTTACTTATAAGCGGGCGGACGAATTGCCCCTTACTCGGGCAAAAAGTACTTTTTTTAACTTTTTAAAAATTCATCGGAATGGGAAAACCTATGGTTCAAGCTGGGAGTTTGGGTCAAAATTTTGGGGAAAAAAAAACCCCCAAACCCCAGAACAAAATTGTCCATCGGGGGGAGGGGGGAAAGGGGGGTTGGTTTTGGAATTTGGGGAAAAGGTAGGTCAGGGCCGGATTTGTTTTCCCCCTTGTTAAAATCTAAAAAAGACATCATCAAATTAAATTTAAAAATTACTGTTTTTTTTTTTTTTTTTAAAAAAAATTTTGGTTATTAAAGGAACTACTATAAAAAATTTTAAAAATTTTTGTGTAATATTAGATTTTATATCATCTGATATAATATGGAAAAAAAAAATGGCGCCACTTTACTGCCTTCCCCTTTAAATGGTCGATATTTTTTTTTGTTTTTATTTTTTTTCCAAAAAAGCTTGTAAATAAATAAAAACAGATTTTTTAAAAAAAAAATTTCCCCAAAAATTGTATGATAGATTATGTACTTATCACCAATTTTGTGATAAAAGAAGGGAAAAATAGTGTAAATGAGTTTAATCTAACTCTAAGATTTTTGGTTTTACTTAAAAAAAATGAAAATTTTTATAATTTCTTTTGGGGATTATTTTAAAAAAAAAACATTCATGAGACAGAATAATAGTGGTTAAAAATGTTTAGAACCTTTTTTGGGACCTGAGTATCCATTGTAATAATTGTAAATATTATGTGAAAAATGTTTGAGAAAAAAATTGAAAGAAGATTAAGAAACCAAAAATCTAATTTATTTTTAAACAAATGGTATTGTCTCGAAAGTTGTCTCCCCCCCGATTTTGGGGCAAATTTTAAAAGGGGTTTTTTGGGGGCTGATTACAAATCTGATCAAAAGCTTTTGGAAGTTTGTTTGAGAAACATCACAAAGTTGTTAAAAACCCATTTTCTTTATTTTCCCCTTTTTCACTTTGATTTTTCCCCCGGGGCAAACGATAAAAATAAACACCTTTCCCATTTTTTTTTTTTTAACATCTTTTTTTCCTTAAATTGGGAACTTTTTAAAAATTTAAAAAAGAGCCATATTTGCTTAAAAAAAAAAAGTATAAAAAAAAAGGGTAAAATAAAAAAAAAAAAAAAATTTTTTAAAAAAGGGTTTTTTAAATATTGTGTGCCAATTTTTTGTAAAAAAAAAAGAATTTTGTGCAAAAAAAAGGGGGGGAAAGGTAAAAAGTTAGTTTGATTTTTGATTTTGATGATGAATACCCCCAAAACGAAACATTGCCGATTTTTTTTTTTTTATTTGTAATCAGCGCCCCAAAAAACCTACCAAAATTGTACTTTTCCTTTTTTTCAATTAGAGGGACCCCTTTTAATTAAAATTTGCCTGGCCTGCCCAGTAATCAATAATTTTGATCCTTTAAAAGAGTGTACTAAATTTAAATAAAATAAAAGTAAAAAAAAAATGTAAACCTTATTTCTTTTTTAAAACCACAGAAATACACAAAAAAATTTTGGGGAAACACAAAAGATAGTTTATTGCCCCTTCTTTTCTCATTTTATTTTTCCATGAAATTTTCATTTTCTTTTTATTATTCATAATTGATATATTATTTTTATTCGGTTACCTAACGTTAGTCTTAAAGAAGCACCCAAAATTTAAAAAATAAAAAAACTTACCTAAAGTTAAAAAAACGGGTTTTCCCTGGATTTGCAAGACAAACCATAAACCTCTAGTTATTTTGTTACGATATTATAAGTAACAAACAATAAACACAAAATTATAGTCACAATTTAATAAACACTAATCACTAAAATAAGAAGGTTTTGATCAATCCAAAAACGGTACTCCGGCCCCAAAAATTTTGTTGGCTAACTTCACACTTTTTTATCAGTTTTAAGTAGGCAACACATTAAATTATTTGGGGGAATTTTGAAAGCGCAGAATCGGGGGGCCAACTTAAAAATTATTTTCATACTGGGCTGACATTTTTTTTCGAATAAAAGCATTGGGCTTCCATACACCTTAAATTTTCCTTGGGTTTTTTCCACTCTGATATTTCTAGAATATTAAAAAAAGCGGTAAAATTTTTTTTTAAAATTTTTTTTACAGTATCCCATTAATTTTTTTTTTTTTTTTAAAGGGGTTTGTTATTAACATTTTTCTTATAATGATACCTTGGGGAAAAGGTTAATGATTCCGGAAAATTTATTTTTCCATCTTTTTCGCGTTTTAATAAAAATATTTTGCCCATCTGCATTTTTAGCTGTTTAAACAAACCAGTGTGAAATTTTGGAGTTTTTGAGGCTGTTTTTATGAAAAAAAATTGGTGTTGCAAAAAAAAGGTAGAGCCCATTTTTGTAGATTTCGGGGGTGATCTTCATTTTTTTTTTTAAAAAAAATTTTCAATTTTGCATTTTTTCCCATACCCCGGGAAAATTTTTTTGGGCTCTGGGGGCCATTTTCAGGGGTTTAAAACCCGAATCAAAAAAATTTTTTTTTTTTAAAACATCCGGGGAAGACCTAAGAATTGCGTAACAAATGAAAACTATACAGATTTATTTACAGCTTTGGGTACTTTTTGGGTCTTCAGTTATTGGAATATTGAAAAATTTTTTAATTAAAAAAAAATACAATTTTTAATTTTAATTTTAAAATATATTAAAACTTAAGGGTCTTTGAATTATAACTTACAAATTTTTTTTTTAACGATTTTTTTTTGGGAAAAAATGTGCCTTGCAGGGGATTTACTTTTGTTGGGCGATGTTACCAATGATGTACTTTGCTGGGTTTATGTTTGACGTTCCATCCACCGGGTTTTCCAGAATGACAATGTTTAGTATATTTGGAAAAAGGCAAATGAGAACTTAAAGGGTTTAAAAAATTTTTATAATTATTTATTAACTAATCCAATTTTAAAAAAATAATAGCTTATTGACTATGCCAAAAGAGGGGGGTAATAGAAACTAAAAGTTAAAAGTTGTGTTTGGGGTTTCATTTTTCAATTAATCCAAAAAAACCCGGGGGTCCCCCCCTTTTTAAAAAGGGGGTTTTTTTTTTAGGGGGAAAATTTTCCAATTTTTCCCCAAAAAAGGAAAAAACCCCAATTTTTTTTTGCAGATTTGTAAAAATTTGGATTAGGCTCATCTTACCTTCTATATTTTAAGTACAAAATTTCGGGGCAATGACGCATCGTTTGCTTTTAGAGTGCCCGGGGGGGGGGGTCGGGGGGAAAAACCCCGTGGCGTAGGGGATTTTAAAAAAATAAATGATAAAAAATTTCGTCAAAACATGAAAATTTTTTTTAAAAAGCAAAAGTTTTTTTCACATTTTCATCAACCCTTTAAATTAGTAAAAGCCTTATATTATTTTTTTGGAATTGGATTAATGAAAAAAATAATTTTTTTTTTAATTTTTTAAAACCCATTTTGAGGTCATAGAACCCCAAAAAAATTTAAGTTTTTTGGCGATTTTTTTTAAAGTTTTCCCAAAAAAAAAAATTTTTTTTTTTAATTTTTACCTTTTGATTTTTTTTTTGCTACATGAAAAAAAAAAAAATTTTTGTCTTAACATAAATTAAAAGATTTTAAAACAGAAGGGGGAGGGGAAAACCAATTACACCGACTTGCCAATTCACCCACCGATCTTTGCAATTTCAATATTAAATACGATATTCACACGCATTGCTTCATCAAAAATTTTCCATAAGGGGAAACGAAAGTCTGAGATCATCAGCTTTTTAGAACCAATAACTATTTTTTTTCGTGTTCCATATTTAGGGGTTTTTATATCGGGGAAATTTTTTTTTAAACATTATGGGGGTTAGCGAAGCAAGGTTCCATACCTTATAAAATGTCATAAAGAAAACTATTACAACCTGGTAACAGGGTCAACATTTTTAGAATTTCGAGTTGAATTCGGACGTAAACGTTTTAATTTTTTTTAATTGAAAATTAAGGTTTTTTTTTTCCCTTCTTTTTTTAATGTTTTTTTTTTTTTAAATTAACATAGTATGAGTTTTTAAATATGTTTTCGTGCAAAAAAACAGAATTTAAAGGAATATGTCGTAAAATGGAAAAATTTAAAAATTCAATTATTATTATTTTTTAAAAAACTATAAGAGGCAGCCAAAAAAAAGCTTATGATTTGTTTAACAATCGAAAAGTAAAAGTGTGCAAAAAATAGAGAAAAATCGCATTTTCCAGTATCCGCATAATTACTAATATTGATTTTTTTCCTTTTTTAAAATTTTTGCACCCCGTACGCGAATTAACTTTTGTTAAAGACATATTCTCCAGACCAAAAGTTTAGTTCTGGATTTTTTCCCCCAACCCCCATGGTAAACATTTTTAACTATTATTCGTTCTTTTAACTTTTTTTTTTATAGGCGGATAACTAGTTAAAGGTTGGTTAAAATTCATAGTTTACAAAATTTAAAAACATTTTTAAAACACTAAATCTTTATATACAAAACAATCTATATACTACAATTATTAGAAATTTATAATATTTAGAAAATACCCTGTATAGCAATTAAAATTTAAACTTACAAAATCTATCCATAATCAATAATAACTAAATAAAATCATCGAACAGCAAAAAAAACCCTGTAAAACGCTTATTTTCAAGTTTTTTAATTTAAAAAACCAAGGAATGTGTGTTGCCACTTTTATTGTTTCCCCCAAAAAACAATGATTTCAATACATTTGGCATGCTATTTTAAGTGCAATCGCTGGTTGGTGATTTTTTTTTGCGAATTAGACAACGGGCGATAAAATTTTTTGGCCGGTTCACTGTTATTTGAGCGGAAAAGAAAAATTTTAAAAAAATTTTTTACTAGTGTTATTTTTTTTATTCGGTTTGCCGGTTGGGTCCCATTTGAGTCACGACAAAATTTTGGGGTTTTTAGGTATTTTTTTAAATTTTTTTCCTGTCGGGGGGCGCTGTTTTTTTTAAGGGGAAAAAAATCCTTTTATTGAAAAAACGGAAAATTAATAAAAATAACATTTAAAACCCCCTTAAAATGGGAAAATTTTGGGTTTTTTGGATTAAAATTTCCAATTTTCCCACCCCCTGATTCTGGGGGTATCTGTTTTGTTGAAAAACCAATTTTAAATGAATTTAAGGGAAATTTTGCAATGGTTTGGGGGAGGGGTTTATAAAAAATTACCCACAATTATTTGAATTTAAAATTTTAGTATGATTAATTTCGCTAACATAACTTGCAACAAATTTTTTTTTAATAATTTTTACGACATTTGAAAGATAATAATGTAAAAAAATTGGGGAAAAAAAATGATTGCCAGTTTTAAGTCCCCTTTTAAGCGTTAGGGTTCCCCCCCGTAAACAGGTAATATCAGTGTTAATTGTTTAAATTTCCCTTTTTTTTTTTTTTAATTTTTTTAATACAAAACTAAAGTTTTATATATACTAATTCCCAAAAAACCAGGTTGCCATTTGGGAAAAATTTTTCAAAAAAGAGGTTATGATTTCAATGAACGATTTCGCTCCAGGAAAAAGGGGAAAGGGGAAGAGAGAAGATGCACGCATTGTTATGTGCTGAAAAAAAAGGGGGAAAAATGGCAGCTGTCCCCCATACCAAAAAAGACAGTTTACGTTTAGTTTTTTTTGTGATGGGCTTATCGGATTATTTTAAGAATCCAATGACTGTAAAAGATATCTTGTCAAACCCAAAAAAAAAAATTTGATGAACACCAACAAGACAAAATAAAAAAATAGGAGATTTTAACTCTGATTAAAGGGGATTGACATCGATACAGACAATGAATAAAAAAAATAAAATGTATAATTATGATTTGTTAGAATAATTAAAAAGCAATATATAATTTTGAAAAAAATTGGTTTTTACTTTTTAAAAAAAAATTTTGAAATCGAAATTTTTTTTTAAAATTATCTTTTTTTTCTTCCTTGCTGATTGACTAATGCATGTTAGTGTGTGGGGAATTGACGGGGAAGTAAGTATCACAAATTAAATATAAAATTTAAAAAAAATTTATAAAAAAAAAAGTAGATCTTAATCCAAAAAAAGAAATTTTACTATCCAAAAAAATTTTTAAATTTTAAAAACATAAAAAATATTCGATTTTTTTTAAAGATTCTGTAGACAATTTTTTTAAGTAAAAATACAAGTAAAAGAAAATAGGGTTTTTTTTTTTCAGGGAAAAAAAAGGGGGAAATCATGCCAAAATTTTTTGTTTCAAAAAAAAATAAGTAAAGAAATACTAGAACTACATCGAACTACATTATACTTTTGATTACAGCAATAAAAAATGGGGCATTTTTCCTTGGGGGTTCCACTTACCTGAAGCGGAATCGTTCAACGAAATCTGGCAACCTTCGTTTGGGGCCATTTTCCAACTGGCAGCCATGGATTTTGTAATTAGTATATAAAAAATTTTTAAATTTTTTATAACAAATTTAAAAAAAAAAATTTTAATGTAAACAATTTTAAACTGATATACCTGTTTACAGCTGGCAACCCCCAAAGCTGCGGCTGACTTAATTGGGGGCTAATTTTTTTTTTAATTTTTTACATTGTTACCTTTTTAAATTGTAAAATTCCTTTAAAAAAATATAGTTGAAGTTTGCTTTGGGGAAATTAACCCCACTAAAAAAATTAATTCAGATAATTGCGGCTAACTTTTTTTTGGGGAAACTATCCCTAATCCATTGCATACTTCCCTTTTAAATTCATTTAAAATTGGTTGTAAGAAAAAAAAATACCTGCAGATCGAGCAGTGGGGGCCTGTACTATTAAAAAAAAGGGTTTTTGCCAGCTTGACAGAGCTATTTTTTTAAAAAAAGTTACCCCTGGAATATTACAAATTTTTTTTAGCAAATATCCAATCCTTTAAACCCCCCCCCCTTCAAAATTGCAATTTTTTAAACCAATTTAATAGGGGATAGATAAAAAAAAAGGGGAAATTCATAAACAATTTTTTTACACAAAAAAAAACTGCATATTTACTTACATAGACAAAAAAAAAAATTTTTACAAACACAGAATTTTTTTTTTAAGTCTTTATTTAAATAATTTGTCAACGAGGACTGCGAAAAAGAGATTTTTAGGTTATGTAGGTTTTTTTGTTTAAAAAGTGCTATTCATTGAAAAAAATGGTGCTCGCTCGGGGAAAAGAGGCCTTAAACGATTTATATCTCGCCAAATATTTATTATGCAGAAAAAAATATTCAAAGGCAAATCTTTTTTAAATTAAAAAAAACAATTCCGTACTTCAACCCCTTTTTTTATATGCAGATTTTTTTGGGTTATTTTAAAGAAGGGGGTTTTTTAAAGAAAGGGGGGAAAATCGTTTTTTTTTTTTTTTAACACCAATTTTTTTTCCAAAATTAAGCAATTTGAATTATTGAAACTTCTAGGATGTATTGGTAATACATAAAAAAGAGTCCAAGAAGGGCAAAGATTAGTTTTAATTAGAGAGAAATTTGGGGGGGTTCTTTTCACTAATTTTTTAAAAAAAAAAAGTGGGGCCCAAACCCTTTTTTTTTATCATATTTTTGCTAATTTTTTTATGCTAGAGTTTTTTTAAAAAGAAAGGTCTAATAATATACTTTAAAGAAAAAGATAGAAAAAAATCTTTCTTTTTTTAAGCAAAATTTTTTTCGGGGAGTTTTTATGAAAAAATTTAATATTTTTCGAGAAATTTTTTCAAAAAAACCCTTAAAAACATTTTTTATTTGTTAAATAACTGTTAGTGTCAATCGCGAATAACTCGAAAATATTTGTTTTACAAAAAAAATTTCTGAAAATTTTTTACTTGAAATTATTTTTTTTTTCGATGTCTGTATTTTGGGGAAAAAAAAATTTTATCCCCGAGATGGGGTGGCGGGGTATAGATTTGATCCTTGCGTTTTATTCCCTACCTTTTTTGAAAATTTTGGTAACCATTCAGGACAAAAAATTTGGGAACCAAAAGCTTCATTTTCCATACTATTATGCCCCGCTGGTCTTATAAAGTGAGATAAGGTACCTAAAAAAAATAAAATACAGAAAAAAACCCCAAAAACTAACACTTATTAAACATTATCTCTCATTTTTAATTTTTGATAATTTTCGAAAATATAAAAAAATTTTTTGTAGTAGTGGGGGAAATTTGGGGAAAAATTTTTTTGTTTGAGACATTTAAAAAAATTTTTTTTGTTCAAAAAGGGCCCAAAAAATAAATAAAATTTTTCTGGCTGAAGATCCCCCCCCCCGTACCCCCCTTTTAATTTAAAAAATTAAGGTTGGGGGGGGGGCCTCATTTAGCCAGTCCTCGACTTTTATATTTGGGGTTTTTTTAAGGACAATTACACAAATTTTGAAAGTCCCCCAAAACCCCTTTTTTAAAAATTTTTCACCAGCCCCGGACTAGAGAAGAGTTGGACAATTTGGAGTGGTTCCCCGAGGAACTTTAAAATTTTTTTAATTGCCCTAAAGGCCCCTTTAAAAAGCCGGGGCCTTTTTAAAAAAAAGACCCCCCCAACCCTTAAATTAAAAAAAATTTAAAAGTTGGGGGACCGCCCCCTTCAGCCAGATCTTGATTTTTTTTTAGTTTTTGGGGGGACAATTACATAAATTATTAAAGTCCCCCAAAACCCGTTTTTTCCCCCAGCTCTCGGACTAAAAAGGGGGGTTAGTAAACAATTTTAAAAAATTTGTTAAGGCACCTTGGGGAAAATTTTGTAATTTTCCCCCTTTAAAGGGGCCCCTGAAAAAAGAAAGTCAAAGTCTTTTGGTTTTAAAGGGGAGCAGCCCCCCCCCAACCCTTTTAAATTTTAAAGGGTTTTAGGGGGGACCACACAAATTTTCAAAGATCTTTAAGGGGTTATCAAAAAAATTTTTTACCAGCCTCGGACTAGGGGGGGGAGCTAGTAAACAATTTTAAAAAGGGGTTGGAGGCACTTTAAAAATTTGTTTGATTGTCCTTTTAAAAGGCCCCCAAACATGAAAGTCAAGGTCTGGCTGAAGGGGGGGCCCCCCCACCAACCCTTTTAAAATTGGGTTATTAGAGGGGGCCCCCTTTTTGGCCCACTGTGACTTTTTTTTTTTAGGGGGTTTAAGGAAATTACAAAATTTTAAAGTGCCTTTAAAAAACAAAAAATTTTCACCAGCCCCGGGGAAGGGGAGCTTTTTAAAAACCCCTTAATAGGTTTTGGGGGACTTTGGAAAAAATTTTGTAATTGTCCTTAAAAGACCAATTCGAAAGTCAAGGGGGCCCGGTGGGGAAAGGGAACGGCCACCCTTAAAAATTAAGGGTAAGGGGGGAATTACACAAATTTTCAAAGTGCCTTAAGAACCCCCCTTTTTAAAAATTTTTCAACCCCCCCCGGATTTTTAGGGGGGCTAGTAAACAAAAATTTAAATAGGGGTTGGGGTTAGGCCCCTTTGGGGAAAATTTTGTAAAAATTTTTTCCAAAAGGCCTTAAACATGAAAACCCCAAAGGCTGGGGGATGGGGGTTCCCCCCCAACCCTTTAATTAAGGGGGTTTTAGAGGGCCGCCACCCTTTTGGGACCGTGACTTTTATGTTTAGGGGCCCTTTAAGGAGAATTACACTTTTTTAAAAAACCCCAAGAACCTACTCAAAGCACCGGCCCCGGGTTAATAGGAGAGCTAGAAAAAAATTTTAAAGTTGTTGAGGATTTTTGGGAAAATTTTTGAATTGTCCTTAAGGGGCCAATAAACATGAAAGTCAAGGCCTGCTGAAGGGTAACGGCCCCTTTTAACCCCCAAATTAAGTGCTATTGGGGGGCAATCACAAAATTTTTTTAAAGTGCCTTAAGAAACCCATCAAAGTTGTTCACCAGCCCCGGACTATAGTAATACCGGAAAAAAATTTAATAAGAATCTTTAAAATTTTATTTATAGTACTTTTATTTATTGAATTTTTTCGAGTTATATCTATAACTTAAAATTCCCCCTAATAAAACACATTATTAAATTAAAAGAAATACTTATTTTGTTGTTATTGTAGGTAATGCAGCCTTCCTAATAGTCCAGATACTAACCACACCCGGAAAAATTTGGGGGAAGGGGTTGGAAACGCCTTTCCCCTTTTGGGGATTTCCCTTTTTATTGTACCACATTATTCCCTATCCAGGGGAATTCGAGACATGTACACCACGTTTTTTTACAATAAACTGTGTAACACGGCTTTCGAAACGTGCCAACAAATTTCCCCCCAACTTTACTAAAAATTTTTTGTCTAAATGATAATGTTGGGGTAGATAAAATTTAAAATTTTTTTATGTGAAGGTAAGAAAAAAAAAATAGAGTACCACCATAGTTCAAAGAATATACAATATATAATTTGGGGTAATTGGGGTTTTAAAACCCTTTTTGATGTTTTGGCTTTAAAGACACCGTGCGCCGATCAAACCGACAAAAAGTTTCAGGGGAAAAAGGGGATCCAAATTTTTATTAAGGGTTTCCCCTGGGGATCGGGATTGTCAAGAAACGCGGAGAGATTTTTAATTATTTAATTTTTTTTAAAAGGATAATAAAAGACAATGATGAAAATTTTTTTGATTATGGTCACCAAAGTCACTGTAAATAAATGCTAAATTTTTTTTCTATTTTTTAAATAATTATCCCTAGAACTACGAATCGGGGTAGATATCTACCCGGGTAAATTTTAATGAGTAAATAATAATAAGTAAAATCGTAACTGTTTTTTTTGAATATTTTTATATATGTTAAATTTATCTTTTTTATATTTTCGATGAGAGAAACAAAAATAGTTTTTTGAAAACCAAGATTTTGGGGATTTTTTATTTGATTTTTTCATTGATCGGATTCTTAATTTGTTTGAATTTTTAAAGTCCCAAATAAATAAACCTTTAGCAACACATCACCATGGTATTTTTTTTTTTAAACCCAACCCTTTTTAAAAAAACCCGTTGGAAATTTAAAAAACGGTTGTTTAGCAAAATAGTTATAAATCTTTGTCTGTTAAATGATTTGGCTGGTTTTTTTTTTGGAGGTAATTTACGAAGGGCGAAAGCCTAAATCCAAAAACCCAACTGTGGGTGTCTTAAGTGTGGTAAAAAAAAAGTTTATTGACACGAGACCTAAATACTTTTGGGGTTGGGGAGGAAAAGGCAAAACTTTTTGGTGGTAGTAGGTTCCCCAGTCTGAACACTCGGGGTATAAAGGAACTAAAAAAGGGGGGAAATTTTGGGGGCCTTTTTTAGACTGCAAAGAATTTTGATAAAAACAACACCACTTTTCGCTCTATTGGAAGGGTCAGGGGGGAAAAATAACTGGCCAACTTATTAAAGCAAAAGCCGTAAAAATATCTAAAAAAAGCGACAGATCCCCACAACTCGCCGAGGGGGGGAAAATTTCGGAAAAGGCAGGGTTTTCCGGGGCTCATACACCTCAAGGCCTTTTTATAAGCCCCCCGAACCAACAATGACGGGAAAAATTTTGGGAATTTAAAAGGGAAAACCTTAAAACCGGGGGGAGACTGTACAGGGGCACTGCAGTTAAAAAAAACCAATGCACAAGATCGGCCTAGATGAAGACGCCGAGTGCCGCATCATGGGGGGGGAAAGGAAAAACATGAGCCCAAAACACTGGCACGACTAAGTTTTTCAACCTTTGAAGACACCGTTGCTGGGAAGGGAAAAATTTCTCCCAAGAGGATCATCGGGGGTTTTTACGAGTCTGAACCTGGGGGGAGAAATAAAAAAGGGTGTGAGCCACAACAGACCAATCGGTCGCGGTGGAAGGGTTTTAACCCCTCATTTAAAAAACCCACCTACCTACCTAGAAAAAAAGGCTTTCCTGTAAGCAAGGAATCATTAAAAAGGATAAATACCCCCTTTCCCCCAAAAAAAAAACAAGAATGATAAGAGTTGGGAGACGACATTCTTAAAAGGGGGAAAAAAAAACTTCCAGATGGTTTTAATTATACATTGGGGAAAGGGACGCATAGGAATTTTTTCCCAAGTTTTAAAAAGGGGAAAAAATGTTAAAATTTATTTTTTTGGGGGGCACACGGGAAAAACCACAGATGGAATTGCATATGCGACCTAAAAGGGGGGTTTAAAAAAACTTCATTTTTGAGAAAGCACAATCTCAATAGGTTCGAATTGCCCAGCGTATAATTAGAAATTTTTGGGGAAATCATTAAAACCCAAAGTAGTTTCCCGCTTGACATTTAAAAAAATTTTTATATTTTTTTCCTTCAAATTAAAAAGTCTAACAAAAATTATTTTTTATTATGGTGTCTAAAAAACAAAAAACCGCCTTTTATTCTACTTTCACAATTATCCACTGAACAAAATTTATACCAGACATAAAAATTTTTTAGGGACAGATATACCAAAAGCAAAAGGCAGCAAAACGAGTTCTGGCGCACTGCGTATCAGTGGGTTTTCACACCATAGACTGGAAAAAAATTTTTGGGACAGGCGGGGGAAAGAGGGAGGTTTTTTGAGGACCCATGAGTGGGGGAAAACCCATATATTTGTTTTATTATTTAAACTATAGTATTACCTATAGTCCAAGCTTTATCTTTTTTTAAAAATTTTAATTGTGGTCGGGGCACGTAAGAATATAGGAAATGAAAAAATTTTGTATTTCGTAAAAAAATTTTTTTTAAAAAACCATTATTTTAGCACAGCTTTTTTGGGAAAAAAACCATAAAAAAGGCCTACGAGAAAAATTTAAAAACATTGAAAGCAAATTGACCAAAGGTTAAAAAATGTTTTAAAGAACTGTTATTTTAAAAAAAGTTTTCATAAATTTAAAAAAGTAATTTTAAAAAATTTTAAAGATAACGAACCAAAAAAAAAAAAAGTATATATATATATATATATATATATATATATATATATATATATATATATATATATATATATATATAAAAAAATTTTTTGGGTGTTTTCCCCGTCGAACGGGGACATAAATCCCATGTAAATTTTAAAGGGGGTCCAATATTCTCTCCTAATTATTTTAGAAGAAAAAAATTATTAGGTTTTTTTAAAAGCACAAAAAATTGCCCCAGTGTACAAATTTCAGCCCCCTTTCAGTCCGCCAAGAGAAAAAAAGCTAAAATAAGTTACGAATCTCCGGGGCTTTACGCGCCATTTTATTAGAAGTTTATAATAAAAAACCAGGTAAATTATTTAACCTTTCCTCGTTGTCAGATAAAGTCACATCTTTTTTTAAAAAATAAAAATACCAAATCAAAAAAATAAATTTTAAAAAGGTTTTATCAGGGAAATAGTTATCGAAAAAAAAACGAACATGTTTGAAAACCTATTTTTTTTGGCCCAAACCAAGAAAATGACAATAGAACGGACGAAAAAAAAAGGGAAACCGGCCCCGAAATTTTAAAAATTTAAAAAGGGGAAAAAATCGAGGGGAAAACAGAGACAAATTTAAAACGGGGAGGGATTTAGACGTGAAAATTTGGGGTAGAGGGGGGGAAAGGGGAAAATTAGCAGGGGAAAAAATGGGGACAACTGGCAAGACCACACCAAAACTTTAATTTTTAAAAAAGGGGTGTAAATAAAATTTTTCAAATACGAAAGGCACCAAAAATTTTGGGGACGGAGACGAAATACGACGACAGGAATTTTGTTTTTGGGGGTGATGGAGGGGGGCAAACACTGAAGAGGTTTTTTTCAAAATTTTTTTTTCTGACGAAGCCCACATTGAACAACGAACCCAACATTAAAAAAATGCCGGTACTGGGGAAACCCAAAAAACCAAAACGACTAAATTTTCCCCCAAAAAAATTTAATTTTTGGCGGAATTTTGGCCCCCATATCCGGGGGCCCCTTTTTTTTCCTTTTCCCCGAAATTTAAAGCGGAGTACTTTCGGGGAATTTTTTGAGGAACAAATTTTGCCTGTTTTTAACAACCTTGCTCGTGAAAATCAAGAGTTTTGGGGATCAAAGGGGTGGCTGCCCACACAGTACCAGAGCGGTGGGGCGAATACTTTTAAAAACGCATTTAAAAACGAACCATAGGCCCGAACCACCAATATCTTGGCCAACCAGGTCTCCGGATCTTTTTTCCAAACGATTTTTTTCTTTTTGGGGGCATTTAAAACTAAACTTTATACCAATAAAAAAAAAGAAAAAAATTTGGACCAGCTAAGGAAAAATATTTCCCTGAATGATCCAGAATATTGATGTACCAACTAGCCAACGTAAGAAAAAAAGTTTTATAATCGTTTGGGTTTTTTTCTGGGGGTTAATGGAGGAATATTTAATTGATGAAATCCTGATATTTTCTTATAAATTTTTTTCTAAAAGAAAATTTTTTTTATTGGTTTTTCAACTGGGAGGCATGTGTTGGAATTAGCTGTAAAAAATGTAAAAAAAACATTATAAATTAATGATCAAATTTAATGTGTAAATGATATGGTGTTTTTATTATTGATTTCTTTTAGTACAGGGTGCATAATGAGATCAGTTGCAGAAGTATTAAAAAGGTTTAATTTTTTTTGGTTGGGGGTTAAAAAAACTCAAATTTTGATTTTGATGGGGAAATTTCTTTTTAATAAACCCCTTTAGCATTTTTTCTAAAAAAAAATTTGGGGAATATTTGACTATCTAAAATTTTTTATGGATTCCCTTAGCCCCCGGGGAGCAAACCCGGGGTAAAATAAAAATATATATATATATATATATATATATATATATATATATATATATATATATATATACAGTGTGTCCGCTTAAGTTCTGCACAAAGGGGGAATTTTTTTATTATTTTTTTCAAAAATTTTTTTTTAAAAAAGTTCTGATGGTCCAAAACCTAAATGTAACTGTCAGAAAATTTTTTCAGACGAACGAGGTTTGTCAAAAATATGATTTTTGCCAACTACCTTTATTTTTAACAATATCGAAAATTGTTATTAAAAAGTTGATCAAACCAAAAAAACACGTTTAAATATAAATTTTCCTTTTTTGATAAAAAAATTTGGGGGGTCCGTAAGTTTTTGAATAGGGGGAAAATTTTTTTTAAATTAATGTAACGAAAAAAGTTTTTCTTATAAAAAAATTTTCATGAACAAAAATGTTGGACTTTAAACTTAAGATAGTATGTACAGGATGACAAAAAAATTAAAAAAAAAAAATTGACCTAGAAGAAAAAATTTAATTTTTTAATTTTAAAAAAATAAAAGAAAAAATTGATTGCCTTTTATATCTGTTTCTCCTAGTGACTATTATCGAAAATAAACTTAAAAATTTAAAATTTTAATTTTATTATATTACCATCTCGCACCTGAATTTGAATTTTAACGTCGCTATTTATTTGTCTAAAAATCGTTTGAATATTTTTAGATAAAATGCCGTTTTAAAATTTAGTATGCAAAAAAAAATTGAAATAATTTTAATTTTGGGGGAAAATTCAAAAAAATATCGGGAAAAAGCCGAAATTTTTAACTACCGACATCCTGAAAAAATTTTTGTTTAAAAGTAGGGAAATATAACTAAACAAGACCTTTGGAACAAAATATCTAAAGAAGAAACTAGACCAAGGGTTTTAAAAAAAGAAACTGGAACCAAGTAATGTTGTCTTGTAGAAGATCCTAAAAATCATTGCGAAAAAAGGCAAAGGGTTTTTAAATGATTGGGGAAAATACGATTTCAAAATATTAAAAGAAATAAAATTTTGGCCTTTTAAACCAAAATTTATTCAATTTGAAGCCAGGTGATTTTTTAAAGACTTGAATTTGTTTTAAAACAAGGAGAGTTAGAAGATAAC